>OZ038487.1:78228602-78271102 GCA_964036315.1 Acanthosepion esculentum | reverse complement strand
ATAAAAATGAAATGTTCACTTTCCTTGTTTAATAAGCAAACTCTGTTTTTTACTACTAATGCTCTATGCTTTGTAATTGCAAACACTCCCAATAAATGTGTTAATTTCTTTTAATAACCTAGTCGAAATATTTCACCGAAACGATATTTGTTATTGCTCTATGGGTTATTAGTAGATATAGCAAAAACATCACAGTAATAAGAGCTGGAAATTGTGGAGGGTCATGGTCGCCGATGTCCCCAAAATTGAAGTCTCACCTTGTTAGCTGACACTCGGACGTTTATTATATCGAGGAAACATCCGATCTAGCCACATCGAAAATACGTCCTCTTTGTAGCGCAGAAGGTAATCAGTCTTTAGTTGTCAACCGTTAAATGCTGGCGATTTTATAATTAAAACGTTGTAAATGTGAAATTTTACTATCAGAACATTCAATGTCAGAGCATTTATGAAAAAGAAATAAGAATTATTGACTCGGGACATTGACGGTTATAACATTTATTTATGTTGTCTCCAAGAAACCAAAATCAAAGAAAGAATTGGTATTAATATCGAAGTTTGACTGCACAATTTAATATCTTTGGAAACAGTAAGTATGGAAATGGTTTTGCCATTAATATCAAATGAAAGAATAACATCCCTAGGCACTGTACGAACAACCATAGTATGCACATTGAAGAACGACATTAAAAGAACTATCAATAAATTTAGCATCATTCCCCGTAAAAAAAAAAAAACTTTGAAGAGCTGCGAAGATCTGCAGCATTTGAGTGATTTAACACAAGGCAGAGAGGTTTGGAGAGAGTTGATGAGATATATTTATAAAGTTGATGAAGATTAGAAATCAGGCTGATTTGCAGTGTCCTTTCATTCGAAATAGCTCTGATGATGATGATGATGATGATGATGATGATGATGATGATGATGATGATGATGATGATGCATTGTATGTATTCGGAGTGTGCAAAAGGTCGCACTGTGTTGGACTGATTTTCTTCTATTTTTTTTAAGTGATCGCTCTGAACTTTTGCATATAACTGACATATATTCGTTATTTTGAAAACCTTCAGCCAAACAGTCTTGTGATCAAATACACATGCGAATTGCATGTGAAATTAGAATAGAATAGTGTTAAAAACAGATAATTGTATTTTCATTTTTTTTTCACTTAAACAGATGAGCTCTGATCTGAAAAGCAGAATTTTTTAAATCTACGGAAAAGCAACAATTTCAAAACTTAATGAACTCTTCTGTAATATTGCATCGTTTATTTATGTAATTATCAACGTTTTTGAATTCTTATTAAACCGTCACATGATCCTACGCAAATTCGACATCTTTGGAATTAATCCCCTGGAATTATTTATTATTTATTTGTTTATTTATTCATTAGTTTGAGTGTTTTATTTATATTTTCGGTTTGTTTATCATTTTTGTTTTCAGCATAACGGAAAAGAGTAAAAGAATTCATGCTATCATTTTATAAAGATTCTCAAAGACTAAATTTTAAAATTTGATCGCACCTGTAAAGTTGGTAGTGGATAATAATAATAATAATAATAATAATAATAATAATAATAATAATAATAATAATAATAATAATAATAATGGACTTTCAACAGTCAATAAATAAAGAAATTCATCATTAATCAATATCGTCTGTAATTTTGATGGAGTCTTTGTTAACGAGCTGATGTGACTTGTCATGTATGAAGGCCCCGTTATGCAGTAATCAGCTCAGTATTCCGTGGATATTGTCATTATCAATACTCAACCATCTGACAGAAATTGATATAATAGAAATTTTAAGTTAAAGTCTGTTTACACAATTATACTGGTACCAGTAAAAAGTATGTGAATGTAACTTTCATTTGTAGACTGTGCTTCGGATCACTATACAGAATGAAATCATTTTAAATATTATAATAACATAATATAAAATATCATAATAATATACTATTGATAAAATATATCGTTTATATAAAGATTATCTATAAAAAATTATTATAAAGTGATATTAATGAAAGATAATTTAAAATATAAAAAAATACTTAATTTGCTGAATGATGACAATTTCTGAGCAGTTAGCATCAAATTCGATTCGTTCTGTGCAACACAAACAGAAAATTATTTTGTATGAAATGCCTTAAATTTCGAATGTTAATAGCAATGGTGGGAATAGCCATTTCCTAATGAGGAAACCTTCAGCATTCATTGACCAAACAATTAGCATTGCTGTACCTTGAAATTTATAAAATCTATCTCTTAAAACAGATTTTCAAGACAATAGGTTTCTCAGGTTCACTAAATGTTATCCTTCTTTCTTGGATTGTTGGAGGTTTTGTTTCTAACCTTTTGTTTAAATTATTGCGCAAAGTCAACTTCTTAATAAACAAGTCGCATTAACAAACAAATGGTTGATTTGAAGGTCTAAAATAATTCATAAGTCGTAGTCAACGAATAATTATTGGCTCCGAGCTAAACTCCGTAACGTTTTTTAAGTGAATTTCTGATACAATATTTACATAGATTTATTCAACCACATACAAGTTATTTTGCTCAACTACTTTGCGTTATGTTTGAGGCAGCTTCATTTTTTTATCCTCCTAGAACTTGCTATCTTTCTGGTGGGGTGGGAAGTGTGAACTGGTCTAAGTGTTTTTTCCAGGATTTCAGAAAATGTAAGTTCTTCCAATTTAGAGAATTGTGTAGGGATCGAAATAAACGGTAATCGGAAGGTACAAGGCCAGCTGTGTATGAGGTGTGTAGTAGGACACTAAGTTGTACAAATTTCTAACGAGGCATGATGAGGAAAAAAACAAATCATTTTGACTGGGCAATTCAGGAAGTTTTTCGTTGATCTTTTCTTTTAATGGATCCCTTTGGAAGAACTTTTCTTAATTTAACGATTTCGAGAAAGGATCTCGTAATCCACAATTGCCTTTGCAGTCCCACCAAGCCGGGCGGGGGTCAAACCTGATTGGGGTCCCCAAGCACTGTTTTGTGTCACTTGCTATCTTATCAACATTTCCTTTTTTCTATCTACATTTATACGTTACAAATTAAACTAAGCCCAACTGACTAGTAGTAAATGCTGTTTTTTTTTGGGGGGGGGTCCAAATCCGTGAACTTATTTTGCTCATGCTAAATCTAAAAAAAAAAAACTATATAAAATCTACTATTTTCTATCCATAATGATATATTATGACATGTTTCTATTTTTCATTTAGATACACTTTATTTCATTGGAATTTCTGTAGTTGAATTGTTCATCTATATTGTTCATCTATATTGTTATAACTTGAAACTTGCTAATAGTAATTCAATGACGGAAATTATATATATATATATATATATATATATATATATATATATAAAGGTCAGTCGTGAATTATCCTCAGATACCCCTATACCAGGTTTGGTCCGAATAGTTTAAGGAATTCTAGTATTGAGGGAAAAATTTTGTCTTTGACAAGTTATGAAATTTATAGTCATTGAGGCACCAAGGCAGAATCGAAAAGCACGATTTGTCGAGTGCTAAATAAAATGGGAAAACTCATGAAATCTATCAATTAGGACTCACTTTAAAATGCACAATAGAAAAATGGGCAAAAATATACATTAAGACCGATTTTCACTGACAAATGCCGAGCTATTTACTAGAGTGTAAACGGATTGAATAATGGCGTGGGGGATATTCACAAAAATGTCTTTTACATGTTGAGATCACAATTCGGAAATAGTTTGAAAATTGAGTTCTTTAAATCACAAACTCTGTGGAACTTCAAATCCTCACGTCACGAAACCTCTCACTTTAACTCTGTTTCCTTGGCTTTTTGAACATTTCTTCAATTTACAAAATTTTGGAGATATTTTAAACCGAATTTAAAAGCCGGACACAAATCCACTTACCGAATGTTCGAGCACCAGAATGGCAGACTTTCAAACACAAGAATCATCCTGATTTCAAAAAGGTATATTATGTCCATGTAGAGCCAGTGTGACCTGAGTTAGACGAGTTTCAAGCACACAGACAAACAGAAAGAATTTGCAGTTTATATATTTAGATAATCATTCAACTTCATGTCAGTAGAAAACGAAAGACCGAGAAATCGTAAAGAGTTGGTCTTCTGGAGGCTGGCATCAGTTGTTCGGCCATTGACTTAGCGTTTTTTTTTTTGTTTTTTTCTTTCATATCGGCCAGAATGAAAAGCTTGCAGAATAGAAGTTTATTTTGCTGATAAATTGCCATCGGCCAATTTTTACTTTTCGTTTGGAACGCTTCACAATTTTTCAGTTGTGTAAAAGTCATACGAACATGGCGGCCACTTCAGCAAACCAGTGCTTTTGAAATTTTATTCAGATAAACTGTAAAATGACTTTGTAGATTTAGCCTTGTACCAGATTTAGAACATATTTAGAAAATTATTGCTTTTATATCTGTAAGAAAATTCACATCAGATAACGACCATAACTTGTTGATTTTAAGTGTTTCAACGGGATTTTTTATGGCTTATATTTACGTATAATAGGCATAGCGAGATAGAGAAAGAAAGAGGGAGGATAGAGAAATACGAACAGAGAGACTGTGGATTGATTAAGAGAGATACGGTCATCAAAATGTAATCTTTTTGCTCTAAGTATTCAGAGCATTCAGACTCAAGTCTAAAGAGATAAAAAATAACAGAAAAAAACAAAAATGTTTGAATTATGACAAGACTAAAATTGCTTTCTTCTTCTCGATTTCTCGTTTTTTTTTTTTTTTGGTGATTTTTTTTCATTTTATTGGTAATCAAAGATGCACACTTTTTTTCCAGTTCAGTTTTTTATTGTGACTGGCGCATGCGCATCCGGCATTTTGTCAGCGCCGGCCGATAACGACTTTTAAACAAGTACAACCGACAAATTATCTCTATTTTTTGAACATCTTCAAATGTATTTTTTTCCAGCGAGTACTTTTATTTTTCTTTCTGTATCTGTTTCTGATCTTTTTGTGTGATGGAAAAATATTTGAACGAAAAAAATATGTTAGTGATATTAAAGTGATATTTGAAAAGAGAAAGAAAAAAAAAACTATTGATTCAATCCCATCCCGGGAGTGGGGGGGGGGGGGTCTCCAAGCCTTGACAACGTTTCGTTTAGTCTACAACAGAGCATAGGAAATAGGAAGTAAGCTCCACAATGAGACAGACTTGCCAGTTCAAAAAATTCAGCATTCAAATCTTGGCTTTCAAGTATTCTCATGTCAAATGAAGATTGGGTTCAGTTATGGACAATAATCGGAGTCCATCTGTGAGTATTCCACCACCATTGGCCGGTGTAAGATTCGACAAAGAAACTGAAATCGAGATATCGCAAAGGGAAGAGAGTTTTCTCGAATACGGTCGTCTCGAGATATCGATCTGGAGTGAAAGACAAAAATATGTTGGTTTTGATAAATAAAGTTATTTGTTCATGGATCAGTTCACCTGGAACTTTAGACAACTTTTCTGCTACTACTAATACTACTACTACTACTACTCACACGTCAGAATAATGGACCAGATATTTCCGTTGCCTAGTGAGAACTCCGTCTACTTCCGATTTTTCTTATTTTAAGTGTGAATCTGACTACGCTATATCCAGAAATCGGCCTGAATATAACACCTCATTACCGGAATTTCTAACCTTCCGGCCTAGGTCTACTTGATCCCGAAAATTTTTATTTGATCCTATACTTTATTTTTCCCTACTTATTGGCAGCGAATATTTTCTTTGAAATTCTCATTTCTTTATTTTAATGGCGACACAGTGAACAGTCATAACACCGCCAATCTTTCCAGAACTAAATGAAATCATTTACAGTTCACTTGACCACTTTGTTGTTATAACCAATCAAACATATATATATGTGTGTTTGTGTGTGTGCAGTAATGAATACAAGTATACATTAATAGATAGATAGATAGATAGATAGATAGATAGATAGATAGATAGATAGATAGATAGATAGATAGATATTCCGAAAATGTGGACAAATACATCAAGAAAACTACATCTTATATGTGTACTTTTGTGAATGCGCCCACATTTTCGATGCATGAATTGATCTTTCTGTTGTCTCTTGATTACTGTAATTAATTAAACTAGTTTTTTTCTTTAATTCCTTGCAATAGACGGGAAGGAACTGTCTTTCTCACAGACTGTAATGCAGACACCTAAACACAATAATTCCATGTTGTCGCCATACACCGAATCGATGTAATCATTGCTATTAATTAAACCACGGTTTGAAAATGAAATCCTTTTACATTTGTCATTATTTTTTTTTTAAATTAATCTTAAAATTGCGTCGTAAGCATTGCCTTTTATCGGGAAATGTCGAGCATAAAATCGTCTATGAAAATCGATATCGTTTAATTAACCTTTTCATTACCGAAATGGTCAGGGATGTTTGACCGCCACTGTGATTATATTTGAAGATATTAAATACTAGCAATGGTAACCGGCGTTGCTCGGATAAAGTCTTTTTCCAGTGATCCTCAGCGCTACACAGTTTTTTCTTCATCTGAAATATTTCTGTATGCATCAAAAGAGTGCCGTCTGATTGGTTGAAACATTTTCGTACTAGTTTATTTTGTATACGGCAAATGAGAATATTTTATTTATATTTGTCGTTGTTGTTCTATGCATACCTCCGTGATGTTGGCGGTCACGCTGCAATGGGCCTTCTAATTCCGGTGTCACATTTTCTAAACATTTTAAAAACGTTTACCAGGTAGTTAAACTTTTGAACTTGTTCAACGTTGACACTTCCAATTCATAGGTAGCACCTGTGGGTTTTTTCTTTTTCTGACAACACCCTGTTTTCTTACAATGTATGGTCAATCCTTTCTTCTCGCTATCCTTTGCTATCTTGTCTAGAGGATTCGGTAATTTTCCTTATGTATCTGCCATCAACATAGCGTCATCTGCGTATCTTATTTTGTCCAGATTATCCCCTACCCCCGATACTAAATCCTGTTTCCAGTTCCTTTACGATAGCCTTCCAGTGAGACGATATACCCTTGTCATCTACCACTTTCTATTTTATGCACTTAATTCACAACCTATCCGTATGGAGGCTTTTTTCTCCCAGTATAAGCTCTGGATTATTCTAACATCCTGCCCAAATACACCTTGTTTTCCTAGCAGTATAAACTTATTAGATTTTCAAAATATACAAGTAAAATATCAACATTGTACACTTTCCTGAATACTAAACGATTATTTATAATTATCAAAAAAGAATGAATTACTCAGATTGGAAAAAATATAAATTGTATATCCAAATTTGCTACAGTTGATAAACAACCGCTAAAATGGGCAAGATATGACACATGCTGGTACATGTAAATGATAAAACCAGCATAAATATACGCTTGTGTACCATAGGTCCGTCCCTTTATAAAATACTTCTCATTCACCAGGGGGCTAGGGTCAATCCCTACTGTCCGAAGCGTCTCCAAAAAGAATATGACAAGGGAATTTGAGCAATAACTGTCCTATGACCCTTGACTCCACTGTAAACTTGACCTTGCGCCAAATTTTGTACGAAGTGGACGCACAAAAACACTATGATAAAATTAATTTAATATCAAAATTTTCTGTAATATTTACTTTAATCTCTCTCTCTTTCTCTCTCTCTCTCTCTCTCTCTCTCTCTCTCTCTCTCTGTAAGAATCGTGGTTCTACAGTAGAATGTTAAGAATACCATAGACAGAGCACGTGATCAACAAAGATGTTTTAAGGAAAGTAAAAGCAAAAAGGGCATTTATAATTAGAATCAGAAAAAGACTTCTGGGATATATAGGGAAAAAGCAGGACTGAAGAATTCGTTACTCTCAGAACAGAGGGAAACAACCAAGCTAACGTATTTATACATGTGTATGCTAGAACGTGGACTAAGATGGATAGTAAGGGGAAATATTACTTATAGCTACAAAAGGAGTGAAAATTGTGGAGAGCCTTGTTTACCAACGTCCTGAAGAGAGACGGTGCATGAAATGTCTATAAACATTAAAGATTGTTCTCAAACATTGTTGGTAGGATTCCACGTTTTCATCACTACTAAGCCAATAAGTATTGATTTGATAGACGACAGAAAACAACCACCGGGAAATTGATTGCCTTCTGACCTTAGCCTTGCTATTTTCATTTGACCCAACGTATTTTTTGTGTTGTTTTCCGCTATGAGCGTCTTTGAAGAATGTTTCAAAAATGTGCGTTTAATCTGGGTAGGGCCCCAAGTACCAACGTCTAGACAGTCCTCACTTCACTTTTGGTTATTTTCGATGAAAAATATTTTATCAGATAACCGTCAGCGTGAACAGAAATTAATCTTCCAATTCTCGCAGACGCGCGCATACAGCAGGGTTGCCAAAGTGAATTCGTTTTGAAAGACCAGGATTACTAAATTTTGAATTTTATTATTAGCAACTCTGGGAGTCATGAATTTGGATCAAACATGGATTAGAATCTGACATAATGATAGCATAAAGAAACAAATATAAAACGCTTATAAATTTAACATGTTTCGTTTTCATTTTTAAGCGTCATCAGAATTTTCTGGAAATGAATTACGGAAAAGAAAGTTCTGATGCTTTAGTTTTCTGTTTGCTTGTTTTTCATTGGTCAAGAAGACCTCAAATGTCTTTGTCTTGTGGCGTCAACCTGTGTGTGTGTGTGTGTGTGTGTGTGTGTGTGTGTGTGTGTGTGTGTGTGTGTGTGTGTGTGTGTGAACATTTGTATTTGACTGGTACAAGTACAAAAGTCGGGCAGAGTATTGCGGGACAGGAGGATTTCCTTTGTGACGAAGAAAATAATACTCAGCTGTTACGTGACATCTGTCCTTATTTACGATAGCGAACGTTGCACAATTTCCTCAAAGATGAAGAAGAGACTCGAAGCGACGGAGATATGGTTCTACAGAAGGATGCTCAGGATATCAGGTACCGATCGTGTAAGCAACGATGAGGTCTTAGAGAGAGGATACAAACAAGGAGAAGGCTTATACTTAACATCAGGAAGAGGCAGCTGAAGTTTCTGCGACATATAATGAGGAAGAAGGACCTGGAGAATCTGATACTTACGGGTCGAATAGAGGAAACGAGAGACCAGGGAAAACAACGTATGATATACCTAGCAGCCTTAAGCAAGTAGATGACAGAACGTGGTCTGGGGAGGTGGCAGAGAGAAGTAACATGTTGAGAGTTGCAAAGGATAGAAGGAGGTGGAGAGCCATGATCGCCTACGCCCGGAAAGGATACGGCACATAGAAAGATGTGTCTGTGTGTGCAATTCCTGACGATTGTAGTGAGATAGTCGTGAGGTGTTTGTGTGTTTGCGTATCATATTTCTAGTTGGTCGGGAGATGTTTGGGGATAGAATGAAAGTTACATCGGCCGCAGGTTTGCAGATTTTAGATTCTTTAAGAATGGGTTTTATGAAAGTTAAAGATATGAAAAAATGTTAATTAGTATCCCTTCTAAATATTTTCTTCGTAGTAACGCATGTTCCTTTCTCATTATAGTGGCGTCGTTTTAAGTCTAAGTCATGGCCTGTTTTATTTCAATTTAGGAGTTATCTATTTTAAAAAAAAGAAGCTGAGTTAACATGAACAACTAATGAAACATCTGTACTTATAGGAAACGCTCACAGACTCATAGAGGGTGAAATCTTCTTCCATGTGTATGTTAGTACGTGAGCAATCATGGCTCTCAACAACTTCCTATCTTTTGAAGTTCTAAGCACTGCTCGTCTTTTTTACTATCTCTACCAGTCTCACTTCTGTCATCTATTTGCACTAATTTGCTATGTAGTTGACTCGCTGTGTCCCTCCAACCTTCAGTATGTCTTTGTGCGTAGCAAATTCTCCAAGCCCACTTTCGTAAATATGCTACCAGAAATTTCAACTGTCTCTTTCTGACTCTAACTATAAATGTCCTTGCCGTTGCTATTTTCCTTAAAACTTTCTAGTTGTTCCCATGACCAGTCAATGTTATTCTCAGCATCCTTCTGTATAATTATATCTTTGTTGCCTCAAGTTTCCTCTTCATCAGTGAAGAAATTATCCAGAATTGCCTGTCATATTGAAGGACTGACATCATATAACATTTCAGCATTCTTTTCTTTGACTGAAATTTTCCTGTTTCTTTATACTTTGTTTAGCTTTTGGAAGATATTGCTTGTTATTCTAACAAGTCTTCAGATTTCGGTACTACATTTCCCGCCGTCTGTTGAAATACATCCAAGATTTGAATTGCTACATTGAACATTCCCGCCATGTTTGTTCTTTTGTTTTTTCTTTTTGTTTTTTGTTTTTTATTTATTTGGTTTCTGAGGGAATTGAGAGCCGAGTAATTAAACGTGAGTATATTTATGGGAAATATTAAAACAAACGACAAAAATCAAAGTTTTCTCTTTAGCAGTCGACGGATATTCAACTATAGGATTAAGAATAAGAGTTTCACTACTCTTTAAGAGCACGCTAAAAGAGTAGTGTATATATATATATATATATATATATATATATATATATATATAGACACACACACACTACGTCAAACGTTATTTTTAGTGGATACTCGTATATGAATAGACACTCCGTTTTTATTTTTAAAAGAATTTATTTTGTCTAATAGCCTGCACAATTAGGAAAAACTATAAAAGAAAATTTACGCCCGGGCAGGATTCGAGCCTGCGACCCCTTATCTGTAAGAGAAACCAACGTCTGACCGGGCGTTCTTTAACTGATCGATTAAGAAGTACTTCACGATCAAGCAAGCTTTTATTTGCGTTTAAATAACACTCATTCTGTCACATTTTCTCGTATGCGAAACGTAAATAAAGCAATTTCTAAAGAATTAATGGATTTTATTTTTAATCCGACATATTTTTATTACATACTTCAAACATTATTTTTATTTTCTACTTGTATTTGAGTCTATTTCAATGCAATCTGTTAGACCCTGATTCGGAACTTCTAGTCAAATCATCAAAGATTTAATTTCATTTTACTGGAACGCATAAGAACAATGCACACTTATCATTGACAATAATTCAAAATTGTTAGAAAGTAAAGGTGAGTTGTAAGAAAAAGTCATTTGTATTGTGCTTGTGCATCTTAAGTTCAAAGTTAAATCGAATTAAACCTTTTGGCTGACGAAGGGACTTAAAGTTCAAGCTCCTGTTCCAATATAACATTAAAAATACTGGAAATTGTTTCTGACTTTATTGTTGCAACCTCATGTTTGGCCTCATATATATATATATATATATATATATATATATATATATATATATATATATATATATATATATACATGTATGCGTGTGCGCGTGTGTGTGCGCACGCGCGTGTGTGTGTGATACATGATTCATTAAAAACGGCAGACAAGTTAAGCTTTTTTATTTAATTTTTCTTGTGTTCGAAAAAGTGTTTTCTTTTCTGGACACAATAAATCGGAGCGCTTTCGTCTATACTTTTAGCCATTATCAAGCATGATTTTGTTTTTACTTTTTAACTGGATGTGTGGGTTGTGTGTATGTTTCTAGAGTTATAGGAAAGTTTTATTTTCCGAACACAGTTAGCACATTGTGGCCGTGTTCGTAGTTAATATTATTGAGTGTTGGCCTTTTCTTTTTATTATTAATCCTTCGATTATTTTTATATTCTTTTACATGTGGATGAGGTTATTATGTTTGTATTTTCTACTAGCATATTTCGGATGGAATCTGATAAGTTCGTGTTCGTGTTTAAATGGCTTCTGATGGAGCTATGGTCGGATAGGTGTAACGTAAGTCGTCTA
Source organism: Acanthosepion esculentum (assembly GCA_964036315.1). Taxonomy (NCBI): domain Eukaryota; kingdom Metazoa; phylum Mollusca; class Cephalopoda; order Sepiida; family Sepiidae; genus Acanthosepion; species Acanthosepion esculentum. The sequence goes on along the minus strand of OZ038487.1, from coordinate 78,259,274 downwards.
GATAGGCATGTAGTAGTGTGACTGATGTAATTATTTATGAGTTCGGTTTGATCAGGAACACAGTGCTTTAAGAGGCATTTGAACTCGTAAAGAATGTTCTTTCTTTGTAATTTTGATTTTGTGGATGTTGTTATTTTTTAGGATAAAATTAGTTGTTTTAAATTTTTTGTAGTAGATGAATAAGTGTTTTGTTCAGGTCCATTTCTTTATGATATTTCTAAGTGAAGATTCATCTTGTTTGTAGCTGATGTGGATTTTGTAGAAAATATTTATGTTATTTTTGGAAAGCTTTCCTAACCAACTCATAGACCCTAAAATAATTGTATTTTTTATTTTTATTTATTATTTTTATTATTTTTTCATTTTTAATTTAATTTTTAATTTTAAATGCTAATCACGGGTCTGTCTTTAATATATTACTATTAAATACATATTCGTGTTTTTTGTTTAAATAAATACAAATAATCTCCTTTTAATTATATTTTTTAATTGAATTATAAATATTCACCACTCAAATATATAATTGTTTAATTTTATTTTTTTATATACATATATAAATCCCGCTTATTTTAATTTCGAAATATCATTTTTAAACTTTAAAATTAAAAAAAATCTGTAATCCCAGCATAACATATAACATATTATAATTCAAACTGTGTAATTGTCAGTTCATACTCAACACCTGAAGATTACGTCGTGCATGAAACTCTCTAGAGATAATAGGTTATATATATTAATATATACTTAATAGCTCTGTTATATTACATCGAGCATTGTATTGTTAACACCAGCACTATGTGTGCGATATATTATAACTATATATTTACATTTTGCTCCTTTTAGTTGAGCACTGTTAAAGGTGTTATAAAGTAGTTATACTTTGAATTCTAATTATCACCTGAATATGGAAACAGTTAATTTGGACTACTCCACAAAAAACATCATGGTTCCTGATAAAAGAGAAGCTGGCCAAGATCGAGAACATCTGAAAAAGAATGAGATGGAAAGTCTACTTCTCTAAACACAAAAACAAGTATAACAACTGACGTGTTTTACGGATTTAAATCCAAAAAAACCTTTATGTGACGACCTATCATTGGACTTTGAAAAAGATCTATTCTCAGTAATAGACAAAATTAAATTTGAAAATATTACTAACCATCTACAAGAAAAAATGCTAAAGAATGTTTCTAGGATAAAAAAAAAGTCCGATAAAATAATCATTAAAAGAGATAAGACGAGGAGACCAAGTCGATGCTGATATGTACTATAAATCCATTAACAAAGAAGTTAATAAGTTTAACAAAAAAGCAATAGTGAAACCAAGAAAATAGCCGCGGAACTTATGATGATAGAATCCACAAACAACAAACTTTTATCAAGGTTAAAGATCATAAAGCAAACTTTCTAAACACCCCCACCCAATACCGATTACTCAACACCCACCAAAAATAATACTGGTATAATCAGCAAAATCATCCTTGAAAGAGAATGCAAATACACCAAAGACGGAATTAACCAGTGCACAAAACAACTGAAGCCATTGAATGGTTTACGAATTTAATATCATAAAGCAGACACAAAAACCTATACACTTCCATAAGGATTATCTGTGGATCAAAAAAAGTAACCCAGAATTAAATCTAACTATGGGAGCGTATGACTTCCTGGAGGCATACGATTTAATTGGAATTCTATTATTATAGTTCCTTAGATTTATTTTCAACATCAAGGACACCGGGCTCTATAGAGATGACGGTGTAATTCTCCTCCGTAAAACTAGTCCACGAATGATAGACCGATCGAGAAAAGAACTGGAAACACTTTTAAAGATCACGAACTAAATATTACCACCAACAACAATGCAAAAGTGATCAACTTTCTCGGTGTAAACTTACACCTCAATAGTAGTTATTATAAACCGTAAGCAAAGGATCTATGACCATAGATACGTTAGTAAACAATTAACCACCATGATAAAAATCTTGATAGTTTACCTAAATCAGCCCAAGTTAGATTATCCAGAAACTCCAGTAATAAGGAAATATTTGATAAGTCTAAAGGTAAATATGTAGAAGCTTTAGAACTACGCCATCATAAAGTAAATTTAGAGTATTCAGAAATAAACAAAAAAGGTAAAAATAAGCAGAAACACGTAAATACAATTTGCATTCTGGTAATGATGTTAAATTGTATTTTGGTCCTACGGAAAATCCTTGGAAATTTCGTTTTTACCATCATAGAATGACCTTAAATAATTTAAAATATAAAAACAGCACTTCTCTCTCCAAATAATTCTGTCAATTAAAGAATGATGGCATCTTATCATCAATCATCTGGGAAATTATATCTAGAGCTGAGGCTTATAACGGTAAAGGAAATAAATGCAATTTATTGAAAAAGCTGGTTATCGTAAAGCACATAAATAACCCTAACTTATTAAACAAGAGAAATGAATTGATGATTGCATGTAGGCATAAACATACATATCTGATTAATTTTTAATTTTTAATCCGTTCGTCTCCTTTATAACATTTTAACGTGTTTATACTAATCGTGATAACCCAGTTAATAATTTTTGATCGGTTTCGTATCACTGATTTCCTCCGTTTTCTAATCGGGTAAGTAGCACTTGTCCTGGTAGATTTGGCAGTTCTTCTCACTTCCTATCCCTTAGTGAAATAGAGACAGTTGGAATTGACCCCCACTCCGTAAAAGAAAGGGGTAGCAGTATTGTATTGACCACCCACCTCTGTACTACCAACTTTACAGTGCGAAGATCTGCCATTCGGACTTTATTTAAATTTAAAACTTAAATATTTTATTATGTTTTTTTTTTATTGGAGTAGATTGGACCTCCTATCGCCAGGTCCATACACCTCCCTCGTCTCTTGATCAGGGGTAGAGGCTCATGCCTTGTTCCCTGTATAGGAAGGGGTTCCCGGTTCCTTTCTTTTTTTCTTGCCTTAATATTGGTGCTGTCTTGATTTTCTTGTGACGTACGTGGTTGGCGGCAATGTGTCCTCATTGACGGTACCGGGTTGGCAATTTTCTGATTGCTGTTCCCGACTGGTGGTTAGGAGCCCGAACTCTTGCGCAGCGTCTTGAGAGGATGCTTTGAACAACAGTTGCGTAATATCGGAGTTCTTGCAGCGCCATGTCGCGTATGGACGGGTGTCCCTGCCAGCATTTCCGGTGGGCAACCCCGAGGCCACATTATGTTGCAGTCTGCGCCAGTTTCCTTCTGCCCATGTTACATTTGATGACCGACAGCTACTACTACTATAGGCATTTCCTTATCAAAATAACACATCATGACTATAAACAACCAAAGTTATAAACAAATATCAACCAAAGTTATAAACAAATATCACCTAAACCCTTTAACCTATTCTTCTCCAACATTTGTAGTATTCGTACCAACTTCTATGGTGTGGAATCGTTCCTCTTCGAAAAGTCTCTGGACATTCTATCTTCTCTGTAAAAATAACCTTTACTCATCAATCTCTTCCTTTGATTTTTCTGGGAATTTATGTCCGAAAACATCTTCCGCTAGCTCTCGAATCTCCTGACCATTCGTACATGTTTCTGTGACTTTAACGCCCACCATACCAGTTGGCTTGAACACTCTGTCACTGACCTCACTGGCATCCAAACCCTGAACTTTTCAATCACTCAGTCCCTCACGCAAGTTGTTGACTTTCCTACGCGTTTCCCCGGTAACCCTGACGGAAACGCTCCTATTCTGGTTCTCTTTTTTCCTCTATCCATGATTCTTGTCGCGCAACGCAGCTCACATCCCCTTACCAACTCTGATGATGCAGTAGTGTTTGTAAACGTTTCCTCTCCCCCACTCCACCAGACATGAACTTTCTACCAACAGAATATTTCTATTATGAACGAGCAGACTAGGAATCTTTCCATGACTTGCATTGTGACGCCCCCTGGAATTAAGTTGTCAAGCATACCATTCAAAAATGCGAGTCTGAGGTTCCCTCCTGGGTGAAATCTGGCATCGATGCTTTCATTCCAGTTCGGAAATACCAAGTAAAACCGCGTTCATCTCCTTGGTTCTCACCTGATTGCTCGGCCATAACGGCCGAGCAATCAGGAATCACTTCTTCCGACTGTACCAGAGCGATATGTTTGATTGCAACAAACGTGTCTTTGTCTATGCTCGTAAAGAGTCCAAGCGTGACCTCAAGGAAGCAAAGTTACTGTTTGCTGATGGAATAAAACAACGTATAGAATCTCGCAAGTTCAGTTCTAGAAATTATTGGCGGTTCTGCAAGAGTGTGCTGAACAACGGCAAATCCTCAATCCCTCCTCCATTCAATCAATTCGAAGTCCTGACATCTACGGCAGATAAGGTTGAATGTTTTGCTCGAAAATTCTCTTCAAACTCAACACTCGACTCATTTGGAGTACCCACACCAGACTTCACTCCTAGAACTGGGGCTATACTTAGCGATATGTGCATAACCTCGTCGAGGGCCTCGGACATCAGTTCTAAATTAGACTCCCATAAGACAAGTGGAGGTGACCGGATACCAGCCGTCGTCCTAAAGAAATGTGCCCTTGAGCTGGCTCTAATTCTCTTCAAACTATGCAACTATTGCCTCACAGCTTCCCGCTTTTCAGCTTATTGGAAGTCCCTCCTCTGTCGTCCGTGTCTTTAAGAACTCTAGAGACCCTCTAACAACTGACCTATCAGTATCCCACCGATTTTCGGCAAAGTCTTCAAGTCCTCAATCTATGCCGAAGTGGTTAAGTATCTTCACGCTCACGATCTACTCCCTAACAAACAATATGGATTCCGTTTTGCCCGCTGACGTGCTTACGGTCGTAACTGAATACGCACACACGCACACACATGTATGTATGTGCGTGTGTGTGTGTGTGTGTGTGTGTGTGTGTGTGTGTGTGTGTGTGTGTGTCGATAATAATGCAGAAGATCGAGCTGTGGTTCTAGATATAGGGGAACAAATTTTCCGCAATCAGAGAATCGCGAAATCGTTAAAATGAATCTGGATTTTTAATGTAATAATTAATAATTTGAATTTTTTTTCATTCTTCCTTAATTCTTTCAAAACTTAATAACTCACTCTCTGATTTTGTTAAACATTTTAATAAATATAACAATAACATAGCATAGTTATTTCCTTAAAATTTGTTTTTACAAATATTTGTAGTAGGCAGTTTCATTACTTCACTAAAAAAGAACATACCCTGATGAAAAAGGCCCTAAACTTGATAAGCAATTTTTTATCTTGTAATTTTTTATGTTATTAAGAGGAAAGACTAAAGTATTTTTTGATCATTTTTAAAATTTGTAATCCTTCCTAGCCCGTCCGTAATTTTTAGTTAAAAAACTTTTTTTTTTTTTTTGTTTTTTGCGGGGCGGGGGGTGAGTTAGCAAAATTGACATAAAATCTATCATGTCAGCCATTTTTAACAATTTTGTATACAAAAATGAAATTCACCGTTTAAAAGTCTTTTAAAATTCAATTATACATTTTTCAAAAGTTATTTTAAGAAAATTAGAAAACTTATTGGAAACAAACATTACTTAATTTTTTAGCATAAAAATTTTAGTTGAAAAAAAGAGAAGCGTGTCTAACTGTGGTGATTGCTTTTGGAGATGCGAATTTACGTCGATGTGTCGACAAGTAACGCCAGGGCAATTTATCGGACGAAAAGGACAGAAGTGACAGTATTTTCGAATTTTATTTTTACCAGCTTATTTAACGATAAAGTAATTTTAAAAAATTTAAATACCTTCAAAAGTTTAATATTTTATTGATTTTTTAGATACGTCTTTTAATGAAGATATGTCCTAAAATTGAATCTAAAAAAGAAAGTAATTAATAATTGCAATATGTTCCTCACTAAAAAACAATAAATTAATTATATTTAAAAAGTGAAATTAAATATAAGTAAAATAAGATGTAAAATTTTTTAAAAATTGATAATGCGCCGATGATTGTAAGTCAGAGAATTTGATAAAGCAATTTCTTTCTGTTTTTCGCTTAAAATACGTGACCAATTATTTCTGAACCGGGCATCCAGAGTTTTAGAGAAAACGTTTTTAATACATTTTATGCACATTAAAAAATATTTTTAAAAGTACTAACGTGTCACAGGTTGTTATAAACTTATATTGATTGGCATCTAGATCCCACCTATTTACTGCTGATACCGTCACTTCTACTCTAACTACAGTCTTCACAAATATAAATGCAACGTCAATCGCCATTTTCTGTTGCCTTGATCTCTGACCTTTCCTCTTTCCTCACCCCCTTACACCCACTCTTTTCTCTCACTTTCACTCTCCATAACACCCTGCGTACTAGTGGTACGCCTGCCTTGCTTGGGGTGGAAGGCTTAAAATAATTAATACTGTGTAACGGTCAGTTCATACTCATCACCTGCAGATTTCGTTGTGCATGAGTCGTACTAGCGGTGATAGATAATTCATATATGTATATATATATATATATAGTTCCGATTAAAATAATTACCTTATTCAAGTTATTCTGGGCCTTATCGTTTTCGATAAAATTTTATCGTTTTAAATAAATCTATTATTGAACCGTCCTACATTGTCGTATGTTCGGTGTTGAAGAATCTTTCTTATGCATTGTAATTAATCATTCTTATACTTTCGCCAGATATATCCTCTAGCATTTCTGTGGGTACCTGAGGTGCCGACATAAAGTTTTCTCGTTAATTCCCAAATATGATGATCTATGGCCGTTATATTTGTTATTTTTAACAAAGCTTTCAGGTTGATCTATTCTTCGTCCTTCCCAGGTTTTTTATTATTATTATATTCATTTTTTTCACTGTCAAAAAACAAAGACCGTCTTCTGGTTGTTAATACATTGCTCCGGATGTTATAATCTACGGTCTTCCTATTTTAACTGATGTTCTGAAAGGAAATATTTTCGCTGTATTAATCAGATTATTTTCTTCATCATTGTTGCTTTAGAAACATTGCTTTTGCATTTTCCAAACGTTGTGAATAATACCTCGCAATTGTTCTATACGTTTACTTATTCCTTTTTACTAAATTCCAGCTAGTATAAGGACCGATAGCCACTCAAGTTAGATGCATATACTCGGAATGGCAATGATAAATGAGATATGTGATACGAATTGAAGAGAAAGTGGTAGGAGACTATGTGAATAAGGAAAACAGACGACGATTGACCCCTGACCCGAAGAGGTCAAGATTAAAGTATTAAGGAAAGCACCCACGTTAGAGTGTATTCCACAAGGTGGCAGTTCTTGGGAAATGCTCTCTCGGTAGAACTTTCTTCAAACATTTGAAACACAGAGGAAATAAGCTACATCCGAATTCGTGGAAGTAGCAAGGCGTATCCAATCATTAAAGGACTGAAATGAATGTAGCTTGTCAGAATATTTGCCATGACAATAGCATTAGAGTTGTGACAGGCTTGCGACGTTGTGTGTGTGGGAACAAGTTTGGAGAGTAGAAAATAAACCCTCCCAAGACTGTGTAAACGATTTTGAACATTTATCAAGACTGGAAATTTTTCATTCATCAGTCCCGTACCAAATATGGCAGCAATGCACAATTTGCGTTTTAAACGAGCTATTGTCCAAAAATTGGAGTATTTCAGCCATATGTAGGCCAGAGCTGCTCTGCCCCTACTTTCCCGCATTGATAAAATTCAAAATTTTTTACGCGGGCTTTTTTTTTTCTCAGTATATTTTAGACGGACTCTGTTTTATTGGTGAATGAAGAAGTGATGATATTGAAGAGAAAAAGTCGCTAAATCTAACAAAAGAATTCATACAACAATCAAAAAATTAAAGGGAAATATGGAATCTCGATCGTATCACAATAGAAAACAAATATCGTACCAACGGTAGTTCTAGTCTCTTTATCTCGATATTGATAACAACTTCATCAGATTACTGAACGCACGTCTCCATTTTATATGTCAGCTTTTCCAACCTTTGTTTCTTCTCCATTTTGTTTTTAAATATTTGTCAATAGATGCCCCTATATCTGCTCTTCTCGACTGCTTATATTTCGTTTGATTTTTAATATGCCTTTCTCTTGAAGTTCGTGATTATTTTATCTCTGCTATACTCGTACGTCTTTTCCATATTCTTCTCTTTCTTTTTATTTTGGTTTTGTTTATCTTTCATTTTTCTCCACTTCTATTTGATGATGCTTCTTTTCTTTCTTTTTCTACTTCTACTTCTCGGCTTCTTTTGTTATTCTACGTTTTCTTCTTTTCTATATACATTTTTTTGACTTTTCATCAATAATTCTTTTCTTTTTTTTTCCTCATTCTTCTTCTTCTAACATTCGTCGCTTGATATTTTTCTTCTTGCTTCATTCTCATTCTTTTCTTTTCTGTATCTTCGATCAGTTTTCTTTTATCTTATTCTTCCTTCTCTTCTGCTTTCATACTTCTTCATCGAGCAGTTTTCTTTTTCAATTTTAAGTTTATTCACTCATTCTCCATTTCTTATTCATTTTTCCTTTCCTTTTTCTTCTTTTCTCATTCTATCATTTTTTTATTTTACTTGTCTTGTTCGCCCTTTCATTAATTTTCATCTGTTTCTTTTCTTATTCCTTCATTCTTATTCTTATTCTTTCATTCTTATTCTCCTATTTAACATTTTCTTCTGTCATTATTTTTTTCTTCTCGCATTTTTACTAATTTTTCTTTTTCTCACATTCTTCTTCTTCTTGTTTCATTATTTTTCTTTCCTTGATCATCTTCTTCTTCTCCTTCTTCTTTTTCTTCTTCTTCTTTTACTATTATTTTTTCACTCTTCTTAAAATAAAGCAAAGCACCCGGGAGAAGAAAACACTGAAATCGGATGTTCTGCGTGTTCACGTGCAATAAAAGGACATTACTTGCATCTGAACTTCGACTGGCCATTCACTGCAACTAATCCTTCATCGACCATGCTTGACCCTCTCCCCTGCCTTGCCGCTGGACCCTAGAGCAAATGTCAAGAGAGTGGCGTTGGACTTGTGCAACCTCTTAAAATGTAGAAGACAATTCAATCATTATCATCATCATGGTCGCCACCGTCATCATCATGGTCGTCATCCACCAACAGCATCGTCATCATCATCATCATCTCTTGGGCTGAAGAGCGATATTTTTCAAATTCATCTTATTTTGAGTCATTCGACACATCTTTCAATTTTAGTTTCATTTTGTTTTATTCAAATTTCTCTTTACCGTGTTCGCAGTGCTTCGAATACGACCACGGCATCTTCAGCAGAAAAGCAATACTGTCCACCCTTATAACATGCCTAGCGGATGGATGCTTGCGACAACCTACGTCTACTTATGCCATGAGCAAGTATGAATATGAACTATGTTATCTATAGACTCAATTAAAATATACCTGTATCTACCTATAGACAGGTATTAACACGCCTTATCTCTATCTATAGACTGAAGTATATGCATCATATTTTTCTATCAATAAACAACTATAAACATGGCTTATAGCTAACTATTACATCACGTATAAAAAACGGTTTATGACTAAGTATAAGCTCAAAGACATCAATTACTACTACATTACTACTGGAAAGAGTGATGACAGCGACTTGGTTTGATAAAGCTATTTTCCTGAAAAATTGTTTTAACTGAAAGAATTTATAAACCTCAGTAGAGGGCAGTACTGGCTACTCGCTCGATGTATGTTTCCTGATAAGGAAACGGCTAATATTACCATTACCATTATTTACTTTTTTAGGTAATTTATAAACCAAGATATATCAAACTGGGACAAGGAATTATAAAAATATGATACATTACCAGTGGGGTCTGGATTTTAAAATTTACTGAACAGACTTTCAAAAATTAACGAAAAATATTGTTATATATAATATGCAAAACGTTTTTTAAAGTTACGATTTTCCTTTTTTGATATCTATACTTCTTCGAGACTTGTGGATTGGTGCTACAGAATCGCGAACAAAGAATTTTACCAAATAACAGAACCCATATTAATGGAGGACTTTGAACAATAACAACAACTAAAATGGATAGCACGTGTAACTTGAAGAAAAAATAATGACATAATCAAGATGTCGACGTTCCAAACTACTTCAGACAAAATATTAGGAAGGAAACTCCCATCATTATGGAAAGAGTCATAACAGCGGATTTGAGAAACCTATTTTCCTGAAGAATTGTTTCAAGAGAAAGATTTTATAAATTTCAACTGCCTGCTCGGTCAATTATCAATATACTAAAAGAAAACAGGGTTTAAGTGTCGTAAAACTCACTCGCCAATCTTCATTTTCTTTAAAATTATTTCATATTCTTGCAAATTGTATTGAGATTGTTCCACACGGAGTCAGGTTTTATTACTTCCCTTTAGTTATTACCTTTTTTTTTCTTCTACATTTTTTCACTTCGTAATATATTACAACAGAGTTAAAATCAAAAAAAGCATCTTCTGAAAATATTATGGCTGTTGACTAATGTGTGATTCATTTTATCCGTTTCAACTATAATGGTGTCTAATACTGGCTCAAGCGCACCGGAAGTACCCTCAGAGCAGGAAGTAAACAAGTGTTTTCGCAAAAGACTTGCCAATGAAAACCTTATCATCAATTCCAGATGTTAACGAGCGAATAGACGGCATTTTATTTTCGGATTTTTTCTCTTTTTAACCCCTGTAATCGGTTCCTTTCAAATCTTCTGCCTACCGCTGATTTATTTTATTTTGTTCTCTCCTGCTGCAAAAGGCTTCTTTCCTTAATAGCTGCTTCCATTCAATAAAAAACTTCCTTGTCTTTATTTTTCACTTTCTTCTCCCGCTTTCCCTTTTGATTGAATATATATATATATATATATATATATATATATATATATATATATATATATATATATATATATATATATATATATATATATATTCCAAATATAAACAAATTTTCAAAATATTTTCTCCTCTAGGAAAAATGTTATATATATATATATATATATATATATATATATATATATATATATATATATAACATTTCTCCTAGAGGAGAAAATATTTGTAAAATTTGACTAGATAGGAAAATAGCGATAATTACTTTTTCAGAGCGTGATAAACTGCTAAAAAATCAGAACGCCTTTCCAAATGAAGGCATTAAAACAAATTTCTCCTGTGCTACATAAAGAACAAAAGGAATAAACTCCCATAACCTAAGTCTAATAAACTTTATTCCTAACATAGAAAGAAAAATACACGTTTGAAAAAAAATAAAAACAAATACATAAGATATATATATATATATAGGGTACGATGTGTAAATTATTGGCATATTATATTTTTTAATTTCGCGCATCCACGTTGTTTGTTTTTTTTTTATTTTGAGCAGGATGGGTGCTGGAAGACACTATGTCTGGCAACAGAACTCTGGCACCCAAGCCGGAGAACCCAGTCTTGTCCGTCAGGCAATTACTGCGACCACATCATCCCTTGCATTTAGTAGCCACCTAACTCCCCAAACTGCACTTCCTTTGATTCATATGTGTGCGGCGAAGTTAAGCGAGAGACCAACAGAACTCCTTGTAACACCAAAGAAATGAAGGCAAGAATTATGGTTGCATCCACCAATTTCCAGAAGACTTGCAGGAGATTTCAAAGTTGATGGCGATTTTATTGAATACATTTACTCTTTAGTATTTCTAGATACTTTTGGGTAATTTTGGTAAATATATCTGTTAAAATGCGATGTCAGTGTCATTTTAATTTTAGCGTAATTTAGACGATAATTTATCCATCGCAGCCTGAATATATATATATATATATATATATATATATATATATATATATATATATATATATATATATATATATATATATAAGAAAGGTGATAATGCCACTAAGATGCAAGAGTTTACTGAAAATGAAAAAAATGCAAAGAGCCTAGTGAGGAGAAAGGGCAGATCTCAGGAAGGCAGACAATAGCGATTTTTTTGAAGATCGTAAGTGGCAAGAAGGTTTAGAAAGCGGAAGAGGCTACCACAGACGAGAAGTATTAGATTAACTACTATTACAATTTAAATTATGGGTACATCGAGCTATTTCAACAGTTAAAATACACAATATCCAGGGGGCAAAATGAACTGGGGGGGATCTTGACAAGGCTCATAACAAACTGGGAACAATTACTTTCATTAACTAGTTTAACCAGAGGATAGCGTCCATCAGGAAAACACCCCGTTGTGTCGAAAGGAGATTAAAAAGAACAGGCTCACAACTTTCACCCACCTTTCGCTAAAGTCTGCCGGTATCAAACGCTTTTTATCAGTTTTGATGCTAATGCCAGCAGATCAACCAGATCCTGATGAGAATAACGTTCGTATCTTAAGATTCTCTCAATCCGCGTCGTCCACACCACCATTTATTGTCCTCATCTCTGTTGTTGTTATCACAACGTTTCGGCCGTTGTCCCCCGGCCTTCTTCAGGAGTATATCGATTTACATGGAATCCTGAACTGAACCCTTTATTTAATCTACGGGGATAGACTGTTCCACTGCACATGGCAAGGAAAATCGTCCAATTCTTATTTTTAGTACTGCTCAGTTATTACACGCCCTCACTTGACCTCGGTTCAGAATTCCCTGTACGTTATCCATATCGATATATACCTGATGAAGGCTGGAGGACACAACGACCGAAAAGTTGTCATAGTAACAAAGATGAGGACAATAATTTCAATATAAATAATATAAATTATCACAAGAGAGCTGATATTTCTGAAACAGATAATCAGGAAAGACGTGTTGGAAAATTTAATAGGACGTATATAAGAGGATCGGGGGAAAGTAAGTAAGTTATATAAAGGGTTTAAGTGAATGGGTGGCAGAACAAGAAAAGAGGGTGATGATAAAGGAGTACTTAGTGAAACAAGGTACAGGTGATCTTTAATCAACGACTACATGAAAGGATGTGGCACATAAAACAAAACCGATTTTTTAGTAAAACAATGTATTTTAATTACCCAACGCTTCTTAAAGTTCAAGGCTGACACAATATAGCACGAAAAAAGACTCTGGCTTGCCTAAGATGGAATGTCAAAATAACTGTTGACGCTTAGCTTTGTGACATAGTTACGACATAATACGTAAGTGACGCGAACTAATCTTTGGTGATTACAGGCGTTGTTGACTAGGCGTGCATCAAATTTGCCTTGTCTCTGTTTCTTACTGAAAATCATATCAGCTGTTTTATCACTGAGGTTTTAATGTAGTTACAAATATCACAACTCCTATTGTCTGTATTGGCTACTTTTATTGTCCCCAATAGGGAAATTTTATCGACTACTTGTCAATGAGAAGGTGTAGTAAATAAGATAAACTTCACAATCCTCGCATTGCATACCCATACACTACGTAAAAATTCCCACTGATGAATTTTAGAAAAAGAAACTTTTTTTTACCTGGAAATCTCTCCTTCATCCTAAATGCTGATTCGAGAATTCACGGCCCAATGAAAAGGCACTGCTACACCCTGCGTCTTTTTCTATCTTTTTTACTGAACATATGACCGTCAACTACACCTATCAGATTTATCATACTTCAAAAATGCAATATGTTTCCAACAACTTGTGCGATTTATTTTTATTGTTATTTTATATTTCTCCTCTATTTTATACAGGCAATTCGGTCTGATTTTGAGAATTAGGTCAGACTGAGAGCTTTCCAGCACTCACTTGTATATTCCTTTTATGTTGCTATCGATATTTCATCTGCATAATTATTCCACTTTCCAACTGTGCTTCCTTTTCTTTCTTCTGCTCATTCCGGATTTGTTTCTTCAATTTTAATATCATCTTTTCCTTCTTTTATTTTTATTTATCGCCTGTTAATCTTACCTTCGACATTTCAAATTTTCAGTTCTTACAAATTTCATTTTTCCATTCACCTTTCGAATTTTACAGTTTGCCTGGAAAAATTGAACACCTGCATATCTTCCGTATTATCAAAATTATATATTTGCCGGCACCTAACACTTAATGCGTCATCATTTTCTAAGTTTCCCATTTCCAAAACTTAGAGAAAATTTTCTTCTTTTTTAACCTTTTCTTGCAATGTTGTTCCTGTTATAAATAAAATTCAAAATCCAAAATGGCCGGCCGAAACGCAAAATCGCCTGCTTCACTCTATTTCTCTATTTCCGATTTTTAAAAATTTGATTGTACATCTCAGTTCATGCAGTAAATTTAAAAGATCCTGAAGTTTGATTCTCTTCGTTTTTTTTATCGAATTTTTGTTCTCGTGAATATTTATATATTTTTCTTTGTAAGCGTACCTCTTCACCTCCAAAAAGATATATTAAAACATGTATAAGTCTTGATTCTTATTTAAGAAGTTGCAAAAATATAAAAAATTATGTGATCCAATTTTATCCGTTCGCAATTTTATTCTGCTAACGAAATTTGATTCTCTTTATCATTACAACCTTTATTTTATTATTTGCATCATGCATACACAGTAAATAAATAGTAAATAAAATATCATAGTTTATGAAGAGACGTTAGACATTTACTGTTGAAATAGGTTTTAGAAGGAACCGGAGACCAAATCCTAATCAGAAAACAAAAGATACACTTCTACTCCTGTTCAAAAAACCATGGAAGCATGTGGACCGGACGGTAGGCAAACCTATCTACTCCTATAGACTGTTCATATATATTTCCAGTATTGACAGGGGTTTCCTTTCTAACCTTTCGTAGTGTGGAATGTGAACATCTTATGTCATTATTTTCTCATCGAGTTACATATCCTATTTATTTTAGTTGTTGAACATCCACAAGTTATGTGTTTTCTGTTATTTGGTACAGTTCTTTGTTTGGGATTCTATATCGCCAGTTCACGAGATGTGAAGGAAGATGGCCCTCCATAAGACCTATAGATTTCATTCACTCGAAGCCATTTTTATTCATTGAAAGTGATTGTAAATAGTTGACAATTTAGATATTTTTGAACGCACACGATTCAAATGTTTGGCGAGTCTATTTTTTAAGTTTATGCTTTAGTTTTGTAGCATCTTTGCGATGTTGAACGCGACTAGCTAACCAGAACCAAGTGGATAATAAAGGAAATTGGCAATGATTGTCCAGTGGAAATCAAACAGAAAGAAAGGCTCCGAGGAACGGTAAGAATAATCCTGGAAGTAATAAATACTTAAAGTCAGAGGACAATTCCACGATACTTAAGACTGCTTGGCTGCTGCCTGATATCCATATATTTATTACCAAATATGAAAGATTTTATCTGAGAAAATAATAATAATAATAATAATAATAATAATAATAATAATAATAATAATAACGTATCTAGAAATATCTTCAAAATATTATCAAAATACAAGGATTTTAAAGTGATTTAAAGAATGCGGCACATGAAGACATAACTAATTCCAGCTGTAGTTTGGACTTTGGGTTTGGTTTGGAATGTTTCTGATTAGCTTAATGATGAGATCCCCGTAATGTCATGAGGAAATACAAAAAAAAACTGATATGTCCGGTAAAATGTTATGGTGCTATTTCTGACCTCAGCTTTCCGAGAAGAAATGAGTATACCACAGAAATAAAATTAATTAATTAATTAATTAATTAATTAATAATAATAATAATAATAATAATAACAACAACAACAACAACAATAATAATAATAATAATAATAATAATAATAATAATAGACATTATTATCAAAGACAGAAAAGAATGTTTTGCACACTGATTGACATGAACGTACCAAACGACAAAACATCTCTGCGAAGGTTTTTGAAAAACTAAGCAAACACAAAGACTCGGAGATGGAAATGGAGAAACATGTGACATAAAATAAAACTAAAAGCGTTCCTCTTTTGGTTGGAGCGTTGGGACTGATAAAAAAAAATGTCCTCAAGAACAAATCAACAAAACCCCTGGTGCACCATCTCACCAGAAATGAAAAAAAAACTTTTAACAAGCACAGGCCATACCATTTGAAAAGCTTTGTCCATTTAATGCTTTTTAATAGCTGACTTCTGTTTAATTTCGTGGAAACAACAAAACATCACAACCTACGATTACTGTAGGTCATCGGTTATGACCCTGCACCTGATTATAAAACAAATACCAACAAATGTTAAAACTATACAAACTATGTTAAAAATAATTTTTTTAATAACTGTAATATAGATTTGAAAATCTTCGAAAATTATCAAAATACAAGGATTTTGAAGTGATTGTAAGAATTTGGTCCACAAAGACATTTCTAATTCCTGGGTTTGGAAAGGTTTTGGTAGGCTCCTTGATGGGATCCCTGGCAGCCGATATTTTAAGGAAATACGAAGGAAAGACCAGATCATGCAACACAAAGGGATTTATCTCTGTAATAAAACATTTTTGTTTGACAAATACGTGTAGGAGAAAAACGATTGGTTTCGATTTCTGGCCTTAGGTCTCTGACAGACACCCGGAAACAAATGAGTATACAACATAAATAAAAGGAAATAATAATAATAATAATAATAATAATAATAATAATAATAATAATAATAATAATAATAATAATAATAATAAAGTGGAATTATAGATAGTATTTCAATGTGTACATGAAATATACATTTCAATAATGGTCTACAAAAATACCTTTATGTACCCTAATAATACATGCAAAAATATAAATTAGTTTCCTGACCATAATCCGCTGTAATTTTATCTGATGGTTAATCTAGCAGAACATTATTATATCAATGGATTATATGCATCCATCACAGTTGTAGCTTTCTACTAGACTAAGTTAAGCTTACTACATGACTGTATGAACCAGTGTATGAATCTAATCCCTGTTAGGTCCTATCTCCAATCATGTGGGAGACCATCCCTGACTTGGATCCGCCATACCACGTACACATGGATGAATCATCCTCATTCCCTTTGTATTCCTTTAATACAAAGTTTCACTTCCCAAGAAATGCTACTTTGTGGAACACACTCCCGGTAGGATGTTTTCCAGATAGCTACAATCTTGACCTCTTCAAGTTTTGTCGTTAACCGTTAACTTTCTTACATAAAATCATAGACTACTATCCTCGCCTTTGCCTACGTTCATACAACCCAACATAACAACCCCCTACCTCTAGTGGCTCTTGGGTCTTGTATTCGTTGAATATTAGTAAAAAGAATCTCATTCAGGCTATAATTCATTGTGCAGACCAAATTTCGCTTGTACTGTTTATAGTTAGCAATGTCCAACCTGGTATCAGCATAAATATTACTCACAAAGTGACGGTTCTAGGCAAGAGACATTTTGTTCTAAAGTAGGATACTGAGAATACTATGGATAAAACATGTGAACAATCAGGAAATTTTCTGAAAAATGGGAACAAAAAGGTACTTGTATTGCCTGATCCCTATCCATCTAGTTTTGTTTTAACTAATCTTTCTGCTCTAGAAACGTACATGAATCTGAATAAGATAGCTGAGATGCCTAGGAAACGTAATGTGGGAAGACGGCTTGGCAAATTCAAAAATCACAAGACATATTGAAATGAAGTGTGACAGAGGGGAACAGCGTATGATCTGCCTTACGAACCTGTGTAAATGGATGTCAGAGGGGACAGTGAGACGGATAATAATAAGACAAATATTGATAAGAGCTATAAAGGATAGTAACTTGTGGAAAGCCATGATCGCTCACGACCTAAAGGGATACGACACACAGAAGAAGAAGCGTTGAAGAAACATTGAAGCATTGAAGCGTTGAAGAAGTAGAAGAAGAAGAAGAAGCATTGAAGAAGCATTGAAGAAGAAGAAGAAGAAGAAGAAGAAGAAGAAGAAGAACAACAACAACAACAACAACAACAACAACAAATTGCCAGTCAACTAGATCACGTATCAAATTAAAATATTTAAAAAAATGAAAATTATACTACGTAATTTTCTCAGATTATAATTGACGCTATGTGTCTCATCGCCAGTCATCAGAAACCAAGTATCCTGTTTTATCACCAGCCATGATAACCATAATGAAAGTAGAAAACACAAGAAAAATAATAACGTGAAATACTCTCTCTCACACACACACACACACACACACACACACACATATATATATATATATATCACTGTTTTCTGTGGAATATTGAAAGAAGGAAATGCTTTTATACAGACGAAAAAATGATTAATTTTTTTTATTTCAATTAAAAAATTAAATGGAAAAATAATTTAATTTTAAGAGAGCAAATAAAATCCGACGAATGTCGTCGCTTTTGTTTTCGTCCGAGATCGATAAACTAAAATAATTCGAAAGAATACAATCATAATAATTCAGAATGTTTTGACACATCTCGACTGATTTCAGTTGTAAGCATCGCTATTTACTCCGCTTTACCGAGTCAGGCACAAGGCTGCAAAACAATTTACAAATGCTAATAACTTCGAGACGAACTTCTCTCGCAAACTCGTGGTGAAGTTGACTTTCGATTTTTACTCGACACCGCGTCAGAAACAATAGTATTTACTAAGATGAGATTAGATTTTATATCAGCAAATGGCAAATACTGGGGAGTAGTGTTAAAATCCATGGGTCTTGTTGAGAAAGCTTTTAATTTCTCATACATATATTGGGTTCTAGAGCTGATGATGATGGATTTAGGATTAGGAATACATTGCCACTCGATTATGACATTCTGATTTGAAATGATAAGAGTGAATTAAGAGTTGGGTTTTGACATACTTATTTAACTAGTTATGTAAACAGCTAATTTACACTGACTATACACACATACACATATATATATATATGTGTGTGTATGTGTGTGTGTGAATAGAAAACAAAAGCAAAACTATACTTAGTATTAGCCGACGTGTTTCATCATTCGACGAATTTTATCAAGGCAAATATAATTACTTTATTTTGCAACAAGTATTTATTTGACAGTCACTCAAAGTTTTTAAATTTAAAAACTCTCATAAATATTCATCAAGTAAACTGATAGGTTTAGGTGTTAGATCTTAGATTACGTCATCTAGCATCTTTGAATTGAATTTTTTAAATTTAAAGACGCTCGTAAATATTCAACAGGCTAATTTAAATGTCTAGGCATTTAGACCTTAGATTACGTCATGTGGCATCTTCGAAAATAATTTTTAAAATTTAGAGACTGTCATAACTATTCATCAGGTTACCAACCGCTTCCAAAACCTTCATGGATATAATCAGATCTAAAAACATCCATAACAATAATAATTCAGGAGCAGGTATATAAAAAAATAAATTGCCTAGACTGTTCCTCACAATACATTGGGGAAACATGCAGAAATTTGAAAGAACATGTCTATGAACATAAAAAAGACCTCATAAATAACAATTTACCAAATGCACTAGTCATACACAGAAATAGATTCGACCACAATTTTGATTTAAAAATGACGCACCCATCAAAAGAGAGAGTAATTTACTCAGAAGGAAAAATTCTCGAGAGTAGCGCCATCGAATATTACCAAATATCAATCTACGCCCCGGCATTTTTTCTAATCACTCCATTCCTGAAGGAATTATTACTTTCCCAAGCCAACATACACAACAAATATGTTGAAAAATCAAAGAAAACGGTTGAATTAATCATTTCAGCCTTTGGAGATGTATAACACAAATATTCATTTATTACCGCAATACAAACAAAAATTTTTTTTAAATTCTTCGTTTTCAAGTATACTAAATGACGTAATCTAAGGTCTAAATGCCTAGACATTTCAGTTAACCTGGTGAATATTTATGAGCATCTTTTAATTTAAAAATTTATTTTCAAATATGATATATAACGTAATCAAAATTCTCACACATAAACTTTTCAGTTTAACTGATGAATATTTATGAGTGTTTTTAAATTTGACAAATTTGAGTCAAATAGATACTTGTTGCAAAATTAAATCATTACATTTGTCTTGATAAAGTCCGTTGGGTGAAGAAACGCGCCGGCTAAGACTAAGTATAGTTTTCCTCTTATCTTTTTATTCAGTTTGTCTCTTCTACAGATATACTCCATCTGAGAATATTTACACACACACACACACACACAGACATATATATATATATATATATATTGACGAAATAATGATGGAAATTATTGTCGAAAATTTCTCTCTTTGCTCTTCTTATTCTGGTGACAATTCGGACATTCAAGAGAATTTCCAGATCTTGGTGAAGGCAGTGAAAGCACTGAATGAAATGATACTAAGATTGTGTTGTTTAATATAACGACATATCAATCCTATTGGGTTATTCAATTTCAGGTATAAGTCATAGGACAGAAATCACAACGAATTAATACGGAGGTAAGAATAGCTCCAGTTTACACGAGAGTCAAACTGTAGACTTAAGTCTGGTTTACCCTAGAGACAAGAAGGTAAAAACAGGTTCGGTTTGCACTTGAGCCAAAAAGGGAGACGAGAATCGGATTTACACTATAATAAAAAAGGTAGACATAGACCGTGTTTATTCGAATCAAAAATGATAGACACAGTTCTGATTTGCACTAGAAGGAAAAAGGTAAACGCTGGTCCGCTTTTTACTCACGACAAAAGTTATACCCAGTTCCGGTTTGCAGATGTGTCAAAAAGGTAGACTGTTCCGGTTTATACAAGTGTAAAAAATATAGACATTGGCCCAGTTTTTCACTGGAATAAAAAATGGTAGAAACAAATCCGTTTATTACAAAAGTCACAAAGTTCGGCAGAAATTCACCTGAGTCAAAATCGTTTACGCTGGTTCGTATTATACGAGAATCTAAAAATATTCAATCAGAAGGTTGCTCCTTTTGATGGCGACTTGCTCTTCTATAGAGGATAACATCGGCGCCGGCGCGGTAAGGTTGTTCTGAAGATAGTTGACAGGATAGCTCACCGATATGGCATCATAGAAAAATACCCCAGTCCCAAGCAACACGTGGATAATTATCTTCCTCGAAAATGGAGACTATTTGTTGAGTGATTTGAACACAGGCCACTCGGTACAGATAGTAAACTCACTTGTAACCAATGATTTACGTCAATCGATGATTGCTCAATAATTTGGTTTATTGGAATCATTTTACTCGGTGTGGTGGGAAGTTGAGAAACGGTGTCGTTGCTGCAATCCATTTTCCATTTCGTCTACTTTGATTAAAATATTGAAGTGTCTTTCGTCGATAAATCTCTGAGAGACACAGTCGACGAAAAGAAAAATTTCGAATCTAAATAAAAATAACATATTTGTTTCTGATGTAAGGCATGATCGATGTCTATCAGTCTCCTTATCACGGCGGTTATAATGTCTGTAATTAACATCGCGAGAGAGAAGTGGTTGTAATGGTTCCATTTTGAAAAATGCAGCAGGAGAGTTAAGATGGATAACGAATAAGATGAGAAAGTGGCAGAGACAGAGAAAGAAAAACGTGGAAAGAAAGGAAATAAAAAAAGGTGAATGAAGAAAGAAAGAAAGAAATAAAGAAAGAAAAGCAACGGAATCGATTAAGTGATGAATAGAGAATGAAGAGCAAATGAAAACAATTGGTGAGTTGAGAATAAAGAAAGAAACTAAAAAGAACGAGAGAGAAAGGTGGAAAGAGAAAGAGAGTGACTGCAAATGAGAAGAGAAGAAAATGGAAAAAATGCCCTTTGCCTCTTTAAATATGTACGTAATTGTATTTACATTAGTCGGACTATTGTCCTCATCTTTGTCGTCATCTTTGTCGCCATTTTTGTCGCCATTTTTGTCACAACGTTTCGGCCGTTGTACGCTCCGGCCTTCTTCAGGCGGTTGGAATTTCGAACCGAGCCCTTTATTTCGATCACTGGGATCTAGTTCCACGAGCCATGTTTGATGGATGTCAGTTATCAGTTATCTCCTGCTAATTTTCCCTCTGAAAGTTCTCCACTGCCTGAACCGGGTATTGAACCTCACACTCTTTGGGTCTGTCACTGGATCTAACCAACGCCTTTATCCACTGTGCCATGTGTCCATGTGTTTCGTATATACGAAATTGTTCATTATTTTATGTTTCTTATTGAAGATGTGTCCTTTTTGTCATTTGTATTACCAATTCTATTTTACATTGTAAATCTCATTTTTGTCTACCTTCTGTGAGATTCAACGCGAAAAACTGTGGAAATAACTTATTGAGCCCTTGTTCTTAGTTTTACAGTTTATTATAAATACTCTTTTTAATATAATTTCTTCTTGTCATTTGTAAATTCGCGTAAGGCTAAAATTTGTCCGTGTGTCCCCACCTTAAATCAAATAAAGCATCGTGAAACTTTCATTTTATATCAGCCCTTAATATATATTATTAACAATTCGCCTTTACATTATAAACAGTAATGTTGTTTTTTAAAATAATATTTTAGAAGCAGACATGAAATAAATAGTTTTTCCAAAAATATCACAATAATTTTCGGCCCGCAACGGTTATGACATTATGATTGGGGCAGCCATATAGAAGGTGGCTATGTGGGATTCTATCTCAACCTCAACGGTATTCTTTTCTGTAATCAATGATATGAAAATAATGGTTAGTTAATTTATTGCTCTTTTGTCATCAAGGATTTTTTCTTGATTGACTTTTCAATTTTCCCCTTCCGAAATTGCAGTTTATAATTTAAGTATATGGGAAAAATGGCGCCATTTTAATCTGAAGTCATAAGAATACGAATTAAACTCACATTTTTTTCCATATTCTAACTCTGATCATTCCGCTTAACGTTCGTATTTTCTTGATTTCAGATGAAAACTCGAGATATTTTCTAAAATATTTCAGTAACATGATCCCTTTTCAAAATTACAATTTAGTTATATATCAGGTATATAGACTAATAGCAGACTTCAGTTTAATCTGATAACTTAAGGTTGAAGGTTAAAATGGCTCCTTTTCCCTTATATTGTGACCATATTGTTTAACACTCATATTTTCTTGGCTCCAGATGAAATAATTCCAACATATTTCAAAGAAACGTACACTTTCCAAAATTATACTTTATGTAGTTGGTTGGAAAAAAGAAGATATCAGTTTAAATTATCGCCAGACGGATAGGGATTAAAATGACATTTTCTTTTCCATATATTGTCATTTAAATTCATATTTTCTTGATTTCAGATGAAAAGATGGAAATTTCAATTTTCACTTTCTAAAATTTTTGCTTATAATTACATTTCAGATATTTGGGGGTGGAAGAAGGTTTAGGTCTAAACTGACAGCAGGATGATATGTGTCAATAAAAAACGTTACCGATCAGAATTTTATTTTTTATTTTCTTCTTTCTTACAAGATTCTTTCTGTAGGAATATCTTTGGATTCACTTCGACTGAACCGGATCATATATAAAAACAATCCCAAAACAATCGATTGGACCTTGGCCGGAATTTGGCCGACTAATAACAATCATTGACTATGAATATTTATAACGTATGAATATTTATAACTTATAAATATTTATAAATCATGATTTTTCACCTTTCTTTTTCTTATTGGTTTCCATTCTTTCCTCCTTTTCATGTAGATGGCACCATTTTCCTATTAGGTTATTGATCTTTTAAATCTATCATTTATACACAATTTTGCTGTTGTTTCTTTTTTTGAAATCCCTGTGATATGAGCATGAGATTGTAATATTAATTCTCATCCTAAATTGTCAAAGCCAATTAACTGACAGTGTGATGAAGCAGGAAAGAAAGGTAGACGTTCCGCGGCAGCGTAAATGTTAACTGCATAATTTACAGACAATGGAACATGGTATCTACTTAACGCTGACAGATAGGTGAAGCTCACTAGCAAAAGACCGCCTTCGTTGAATACTATCGGCGTTATTCTAATCAGAGAGCAGATGATAAAATGCTAATATTAAATTTATTTTTACCAAGTGCTCTCTCTCTCTCACACACACACGCACAGACCTACACAGACATGTACAAACACACACACATAGATAAATATATATAAGATCGCGATAAAATAATTGTTGTATCCTAAAAGAGCACTCATACATACACATAGACACGCACGCATATATATATATATATATATATATATATATATATATATATATATATATATATATATATGAAGAAATATAGTCTTAAAATGTGCTATATTTATGGGATAAAGTGCTTAATATCATGCTAGATGCAATCATCGGGCCCGATGATTGCATCTAGCATGAAACAGACTGTCGCCTCTAAGTGTTGATTTCTATGTTCACTTTTATATTTATATATATTTATATATATATATTTATATATATATATCTTCACTTAAACGTTATTTTAGTGGGGACACATTTAGAGATATGCACTACCACAAACATGTATACACACTCTCTCTCTCTCACACACACACACACACACACACACACACACACACATATATATATATATATATATATATATATATATATATATATATGAGAAAGTGATAAAATGTTTTCGTGTGATTCGTTTCGTCCTTTTTACGTTGGTAAACAAATTAATTCCTAAAAGACGAAGCGCGTTGCACGAAAGATTTTCCACTTTGTCATACATCTTTCCCATAAAATTGTTCTTGATATATACAAATGTACAGAGTGTGATGGATAAATTGTCGTCGAAATTACGCAAGATGAAAATAACACTAACATCTCATTTTAACATATATATTACCAAAATTACACAAAAATATTTTGAAATACTAAAGATTAAATTTATTCAATAAAATCAACATTGGCTTCAACCACAGCCTCCAGATGACTTCGGAATCTCTTACAACCTTTCTGGATGGTCTCTTTGATTAATTTGGTGAAAGCTTCCATAATCCTTGCCTTCGGTTCATCTTTGATGTTACAAGGAAATTTGTTGGTCCTTGGCTCAACTGCGCCCCACACATAATAATAATCAAGGGGGTTGTAGTCTGGTGAGTTTGGTGGCCAGATGTAAGCAGTTACATAAATTGTCTGACAGCCATGACGGGGTTCTCCTGTTTATGTGGTATGGTGCAGAGTCCTGTTGTCAGACATCGAGTCTTTCAGCAACCACCCTCTTGGCCTAGGGCAGCACTACCTCCTCAAGACACGATGTAAGCATTCGTGTTGAGTCTGAGGCCCTCATAATCAAATTCGGAAGTTATTTTCTCATCAGAACGATCATAGTAATTTTTCCAAGCTCCCGTACTTTCGTAATCACCATTATAATTGTTAAGGGGTCTCCCCTCTTTCACACATAATTTACACATTGGAAGTGTCATCATTTACAAGTTTGATCGATTAATATACGATTGATTTTGTTGAAATAAGATGTTTTTTCTGGTAATGCAGATTCATCAGCTCACAGAAACATGTCAAAACAAGTTTTCCAAATTGTTTTATATATTTATTCCGTCGAATTCACATCCAAACTTTATTTCGCCCACCATTTACATATAAATTTGGACCTGGAGTAAGGGTTAGGAAACTTGTCTGGCCAGATCAATTTCTACTGATTAGCGAGTTCCATCCTCTCTAGGTAGCCATTACTTCCAACCTCGTTTCGCAAACTAAGCGCTGCTTAGTAAATGATTATATATAAGTGGGAATGGATTTTCCAGTCGAGAACGACAGCAAATTCTAAGTTTCTACTGAACAACCTGAACAACAATTTAAAAAAATGGTCAACTGCCTTTGCCTCGCAATGCACACTCTCTCTAACATAGAACCATCTGCAGCACTGTGTATTATATGTTAGACGAAGCTACAATCGCAGACATTTCTTCTCATCTCCCGGCTGCATGCAGGCCGTTAGTTCATATAAGAATCTCAACCGCCATAATCTAACCATTTCCAGGCTGGTTTATATTTGGAGTTTTCCTTCTCATAGACTGGTTGCCAACCAAGGCTATAGAGCCCAATCTTTGCCCAAAGGCGAGGAGAGAAGATTTGGATTCATAACTTTCACAATGCTAGAAATTGTATTTTTTATTTTCACTAAATCATCCGTAACTTTTGTATTATTCTCTCAAATTACACCCAAATCTCAGACAATAACAATTAATATCGTATTTGTTGTCCATGAAAATTATAGAATATAAAACAACTTTGATAAAAAATTATATCTACTTTTCTGACGAAAACAATGCCGTTCTGAACATTTTGGCCGCAACTGTATAATGTTGGATGTAAATATCCAATAAGGAAATATTGGTTTAGGTGCATTAACGAAGAAGAAAATTTGCGCTAAAAATAATATTGTAAAATAAATGTTTTTTTTTTCCTTATTAGAACTTCGACTTATTGATGCACATCGATTTTCAACGTTTGCGTAGTTATGTACTTGTGTCGCTCAGTTGTAAATATCTCGTGATTTATATGAGAGTTCATTTCGTCCAATCTCACCAAGCAACAAGTTCCGCAGCTCTAATGGCTATTTATCCAGTTCAGCTATTAAACAACGCAAGAATAGAACTGAACATTTACCTATTTCGCTAGCTAGCTAAATATATGGATATGAATAGATTTTCACCCCAAGCAATAGGGAAAGTCGATTTTGGAACTGTGGTATTGCACCCAGTTTAAAAGCTGGAGTTTGATATGATAAATAATAGAAAATATTTTCCAACCTCTACCGTTTTTTGAGGTAACGAGTTTAAATAATAAGTTTAGGTTAGAAATCGTAGCATTGGTATTTCATTTCGGTTATCACCAAAATTCTTATAGCACAGTCTTATAAAATTCTTAATTTACTGAAACTTTACAAATTGCATATGGACAAGATGCAAGGCACACGCAACTTATTAATAAATGATTGTACCATCATTAACTTCAAAGGGAAATTATATGGAACAATTGAACTATATTATAAGGCAATATGCTATGCAGTGCAGTAGTTTTAATGCGATTTTCAATAAGCTATGCAGATTTAAAACATTTTGTCTTATAATTTGTGCCTAGCAGTATTATGGTGTTATATACACTTTTATCTACTTTTCTTTTTATTAATTATGATATAACAAATGATCTAACACATCTTATTCATTGAGTAGCCGTTTTTGTAATCTTTAATAAGATTTTTACTATCGAATACAGTAAAAGAAATTGCATATTTTGCTTGTGTTGATTCATAATTACAATTCTAGTTTGAATATATTTTCCATTCAATGTATCAACATTATTGGATTTATTCTTGAAATAATAAAATTTTGAAGTCAGCAATAACCTGCTGAAATTAAATATCTCTGTACATTCTTCTAGAAAAAGATCAAAGTTGACTGGAAAGCAAGAAGCAGATAAAAGAAACTATTAGCATAGAACTTACGTTTCAACTGTAAAATGATAAGACCTATCTGCCAACTGCGCTTAAATTCGTAAATTCAAGTTACTAAAGAGGAAAGCTCATCAAAGAATTGTCATGAAAATATTTATAGAAAAGGTACAGTGAATCTATGTTAGAGCGGTGGGAAAGGGACTGAAACTGAAATGCCAGATCAGGACTGATAACATTGCATATTCTTTTTTGGATTTTATCAAGAATCATTAAATGCACAGCAGAAGCCCCAGATAAATGTGTAAAACAGAGTCTGGTGCGAATAATTGTCTATCACGACAAAGTGAACTGAGTTTCCCAGCAGTTAATTCAATATAATGTTTCCACTTAATTTCAACAGAAACGATAGCTCGAAAAGGCGCCATGCTGTTAGAAGGCAAAAAAGGCTTCACTAAAACTAATAAAATGTAGCAGTTTAGTTTAGTGTGCGTTAAAATTAACAATCCATTCTTTGCCTTAATTAACAACAGAATGTAAATCATTTTATATCAGCTGCCATTTGATCTTATCAAACAAATTATACTTACTATTAAGAAAGGAGTAAATAGTTATATCAACATCATAACTACCGAGTTAAGAACTGATTATACCGGGAAGTTTCTTGATGAATATTAAGAATAACATAGGTCCAAGGTTAGAGCCGTGAGGAACACTCGCATTAATACAAAGAGATCTAAAAGAGTGGCTGTTCATAATAACTTTAAGTTCGTGATCTGCTAACAACGATCGAATCAAATCCCGTTAAACGCCTTCGAGATATCCAAAACAAGAACCAGAGTTTCACTATTCTTATCTAAAGTTTGACAGACTCTTTTTCAGCAATAATCTTTAACATATCAGCCGTTGCTTGTTTGAAAGAAAATCCTGCCAGGTGAGATGCTTAACCAATTTGGAGTTGATTAGAGCGTCTAGTAAAAGAGGTGGAAAGCAAATAGGCCGGTAGTTAGAAGGATCAGACTGTTCGTCAGAGTTACTAAAGACTGGAACAAAGGAAGCGGATTTCCAATAAACAGGAAAGCAAGAAGTGAGAAAACGGGAGTACATTTCTTTAAGAGTATTGCATATAACACAGTAGAAACTCAGTTCTAAGTGGAAAGTCAGGCAAAGATACTCCAGATAAGTCAAGAGTAGTATGTGAAATACTGTATGAGCAAAACATTCTGCATTATCAGCAGAAGATGATAATACCTCAAATTTAATGAAGTAGAAAGAAAAGAATACTTACTCTTATCTAACACACTATTACCAATCTATTACGAAAACCAAATTTGTTAGAAGCTATATGACGTCTCATTCTGCCAGCTAACAAGACTTTGGGGCGACATTCACAAATATAATGAGATGTATGTTTTATGTGGTTCTACAGACGGATGCTAAGGATATCAGGACCCGAGCGTGTGAGCAACGATGAGGTCTTAGAGATGTTGCAAACAAGGAGGAGGTTTATACTTAACATCAGGAACAGACAGCTTAAGTTTCTGGGTTACATAATGAGGAAGAAGGGCCTGGAGAACCTGATACTCGCGGGTCGAATACAGAGAGAGACAAGGGAAAACAACACGTGACATACTTGGCGGACTTAATCAAATGGGAGGAGAGGAAGTAGAGGAAAGGAACTTGTTGAGATCTGTAATGAATAGAGGGAGGTCAAGAGACATGATCGCCTACGTCCTGAAAGGAGATGGCACAGAAAAAGAAAGAAAAAATGTTTTGACCCGAACTATCACGTTGGTACAACCAGAAAAATGATTTTTGTGCTCTTTAGCAGCTGGACAGGTAAGTGTAAAGCAAGGGGAATATCATGGTTTCATCCAGACCGAAAGCTGGCTTTGATGTGTCTTGAAAAATGTCACGAAATGATTCCCGCTCAATACGCTGGTAACAGAAATAGATGACTGAAAACAAATCTCAACCGATACTACAGCGCGATCCGAATTGCCAAGAAGAAAGAGTTGAAATGCATAGCAAGAGACAGGAGAAGGAAAAAATCAAGTAAATCAAGTTGGTTAAAATGAATAGGAAAACTAGTAGGGAAATCCATTATTTGAGTAAGAGACTGAGCAACGGAAAAATTGAAGGCCTGAATACCGTCAACATTAGTTGCATTAGAATGGTTAAGCCATTTGACACGATGGGCATTAAAGTTACCAAACAGAAAAATATTCACCGGTGAATAGAGAGATTTCTATACTAACACATATTTTGCATATGTTACAGTCCTAAGAAGAAAGGGACGACAAAGGAAAAAGAGACACTTAACAGGATGCAACAACGAAAGTCGAAAGCACATGAAAGAATCGTCCAAGGAAATCAAAAAAACGATTCCCTTTCCATTGGAAGATTTTTTCCCGTGTTTAAACAGCAAGGCCATGCATATGAATCCTGAAATCTTTTCGACAAAGAAGATAGCCTAGAACAGAGGATTCGTTAGTAGAAACTGAAAAATTTAAATTAATTTCGCAAATGGAGTAAGATATCTGAAGAACGTTTCAAGAGAAATCGGTGCGAGTACCACAGATAAAGAAAGGTTAAAGTGATAGGTGATTTTTTTTCTTACTGGGCTACTCTTTTTTTAATTGAAACTATCATATGATTATTATTTTAATTTTTAAAAAGAAAAAGTAGAAAATAATTAACACTGTCCATCGTCTAAAGTTGAAAGGTGGTTAAAACAATGAAAAGTTGAAAGGTGGTTAAAACAATGTGGCCTCAGAGTTTCCCACCGGAACGAAATGCCGGTACATACGGGCAGATATTATGCTAGTGTTGACCAAAGTAGGCTTGCTACCAGTCAGAATGCAGCAACCAGAAAACTACTAATTCGGTACTCTCAAAATGAGAAGTTTCAGCCACTGATCAGCCAAATCACAAAAAAAACAAGAGTTAATTCATTAAGGCCGTAGAAGAAAGTTCAATAAACATGGAAGGGTCACGGGTCGGAGGATAGCCGAACCTATCCACCTGTATTAACCTTTTCACAGCACTGAGAGCGATGGTGGTGATAGATATAACCGGACGGAGTTAGATAGTCAATTAAAAGAAATAGTAATAAAAATGAAAGCAAAATGCAGAAAGAAGCTAAATAAGGTTGCCTTCGTTACCCTCAAGACATGTGTGGCATAAGGTATTTAAAATTTAAAGTTAAGATGTAAATATTTAGTTTTTCTCCCGATGTAGAATTATAACCGATGTTTGTTGCATTTCGTTTATATATAAATGATTCCATCAATAAAACAATACTTATTGTGAAGAAGTCATTTCGAAGGTCGAAACAGGATATTTTAATTTTGTAATTTAATTAAAAAACAATTAGACTGATATTAACAGACTAACATATATATATATTAGTCTATTAATAACAGT
>OZ038487.1:77998602-78223602 GCA_964036315.1 Acanthosepion esculentum | reverse complement strand
TAAAGTGGGTTTATACGCCATAATGTATGCTATATACAGTTTGTATAACAATTTATATTCCTTTTTGCGTGAGTATATATATATATATATATATATATATATATATATATATATATATATATATATATATATATATATATATATATATATAGTGGAATCTCGGTTAACGAATTTAATTCGTTTCTGAAAGCCGTTCGTAACCTGAAATGTTCGGAAACCGAAACTATTTTTCCAAGAGGAATCAACGTAGAGAAAGAAAATCTCGCAGTACAATAAAATTGGAAAAGAAAAGCACGGCACAGCACACAAATGTATACAACATGGCATTCGACTCAGAAATGATTCCGTTCGTGTTAACTCGGTTCAGCTATGTTGTTCGAGAACCGAAATCTTGTTCGACATGTGAGACGTTCGACAACCGAGGTTCCTCTGTCTATAGATAGATAGATAGATAGATAGATAGATAGATAGATAGATAGATAGATAGATAGATAGATAGAGGGGGTGCGTGCGCATGGTTATACGTTAAAATTTTCAGCGATATATAAAAATATGCTTTACATGTTTGTGCACCCGGTTATATCAGCGTATGTGCGTGTGCGTGTATGTGTGTGTGTGCGCGCGCGCTGTGTGTGTGTGTGTGTGTGTTTGTCTGTGTGTGTGTGTGTGTGTGTGCGCTCGCGCATGCAGGGCGTCATCGTTACTGCATCTTTCAAGACGTCTCCTTAAAATTCTATTGATCTAAACGTTACACATTATGGCTCTAAGCGGAACGCTATTGACAAAAAAGTCATATCAAAGTAGAGCTTATTTTCATTCTCCTTTCAGGAATCTTTCGCAGAATTACTGGAAAGAAATGGCATTTTTTTTTTTTGAAAGATGTGCATAAAACAAAGAAATGGCACTAGAGATCGAAGAAGACATTTTCTTTACTGGCCTGTATAATCGAAGCAATATTTAACCTTTCCTTTCGTCGACGGACAGGCGGCGAAAATATTGGAATGCCAAAACATGTTTTCCGTTTATTCAGTAAGTAGAAAAGACTATTTATTTTTATTGTCAACATTAACTTTATCGATCAGCATATTTAGTTTTGTTCCATTATCTTTCAAGCATCTTTGTAATTTCATCCATCTTTTCGGCTTAACGACGCCCAATACATGTAAAAAGCCGTAGGCAAATTCTTATTTGCTTGCAACCTTTTCTTTCGGCCTTATTCATAGGATGAAAAGAAACTATTCTCAATTGATAAAAAGATTGTATTTTTAGGAAATGAAAAATGACAAAATTACAATGCGTTTCTTGCCAGAATTTAATTCGCCTATCTCTCTCTATCTCCCCCATATATATATATATATATATATATATATATATATATATATATATATATATATATACCTTCTTACTCTTCTTGGAGGAACTCCTCCCTTATTGATCATGTCTTCAGGTGGGTGTAGCCGTACTCATTAAGCTGGGACAATTACAAGTTGATGAGGCTATTTAACCCATATTTGGAAGTTATGAATTCAGGGTTTTCATTCTCCTGGAACTAGAATTCAAACTCGGTGCAAAGATTTCTGAATCCAAGCCACTGTCCATTACTCCACCGTACCTTCTCTCCTCTCCATCTATCTTCTCTCTCTCCCTATATATAAATATATATATATATATATATATATATATATATATATATATATATATATATATATATATATATATTGTTCAGATAATACAAGATCTAAGAACTACTACAGTTATAGGGTTAGGGAATGAGGTTGTTGCGTAAACGTAAACGGTGGAGGTAAGAAGTGCAGATTATTATGATCTTTAGGAAAGATAATGTGTGAAGCCTAGACCAGAACAGGTTAGAATTGTAGCGATTAGGGAAGCAAACCGTCGCGAGTCTGTTCCACAAAGAAGCCGTTCTTGGAAAGCTGTCCGAATTATTATTATGTAGTCGTTTCTGCAATGGCTGGAAAAAATAGTTATCCGACTGTATGCTGAATGAAGCAGGAGACAAAACATTTTACACCCAAACTGTAACAATTATGATGATTTACTAAAAGTTTTGTAGTTTTATGAGATGGAGAGACCATATTTCAAGTTCTCTCTCATGAGTTCATTTTCCTACATTCTTTTCAGACACATTCATTAGAACAAGAGTTATACAAAGGATGGCATCAAGAAAATTAACCAATAATACTGAGTAACAAAATTTTTGTTCAGTTTATGAAGTAAAAATACTTTTTTTTTATTAAAGGATAAATTTCATTTTTTCCGTTCTATTTTATCTTATCTTTCAAGAAATTGTATAGCTATATAATTTTAACCTGTTCGGTGTCAATTTGTTGATATGACAGATTTTTTTTTTTTGTATTTTAAGATGGACAAATAACAGTATCGTATTGTACCAATTATATCTTGCAGTATTTCTGATGTTTCTTGGCATTAATAATCCTGACGTGAAACCATGCTGGACACCATTGATAAAACATTCAAGTTATTTATAAAGAGATTAGTCAGATCAAGACTTTCATATTGATATCGTGAATGACGCAAGATTTGTTCGGCAGTATCTATACTGTAAGCCGTATACAACAACAGTCTCAAATCAATTGTTAAAAATGGCTTCGAACGAATTAAATCTGTACGTCTGAGCAAGGACAATGCTTCTTCGAAACTCGTGCACTGTCGCTACAGAATGAAAGAAAAAAACTGTACTAGAAAAGACATCACTTGAAGACTTTCAACAGGAGCAGCAACTGAAATGTGGATATCACATGTAAAATGAAAAGAAAATGACATAATCAAGATGTTGATGTTCCACACTACTACAAACAAAAGGTTAGGAAGGAAACCCTCATCAATACTGGAAAGAGTGGACTTGATAAACGTATTTGCCTGGGAAATAGTTTTTAGAGAAATTTTATAAATTTCAACTGACGGAAGTACTGGCCACACAGTCAGTGAATACTGAATGTTTCTTTATAAGGAAACGGCTTTATTATCATTACCCTCATTTTCTAACGACACGTATTGCTTTAATAAATACAAAATCATCCAACATACATACAAAACACAGAGCGCACACACTGGGTAAGAAATAGAATGAGAAGACTTTAGTGAGGAGAAAGAATAATATAAGAACATGATTAAGGGAGACAGAAGATTGCGATTGACGTTGCAATTCAGTTTTTGAGAACGTAGGTAGCAGGAAGGAAGAAACTTGAAGAAAGTTCCACAGGCGAGAAGTGCAAGAATAGAAACTATTAGAATACAATATACGCTTACATCTACCTAGTTAAACAGTAAAACGATGTTAGGTAGTTTCTATTCTGGTAGTACTCTTAAATTTATGCAGCCAATATACCGCTCAACTAAAATGGATACCACAAGTAACAAGTAAATATGACATCATTAAGATGCTGATGTTCCACAGTCAGTTATATGCCATGCGTGATACACGCTTAGACAATCATGTATCTTTCGATACATGACTGACGAGGCAGATTTTTTCCCGCAATAGGTTGCCATTTCTTTCTGAGGTAGACCAGTAGCCAACCAAGTCTATGCAATCCAATCTGTCCTGCTATTTATCCATAGCTGGGGCGAGAAGAAGAGGATCCATACCTTTCCCAAGGGTATTAGCACGTAAGTGAATGTAATGGATTCGACTGGAATTCGAACTCGGCTCTCACATTCCTCAATCCGAGGCGCTATCCATTACTCCACTGTGATGTTCCACATCATTTCAAATAAAAGGTTAGGAAGGTAGCCCCTGCATCAATACTGTAAATAATGATAATAGTTACTGAACTTGAGTAACCTGTTTGCCCAAAAAATAATTATAGGACAGATTGACATTACCATTACCGTTATTTGTTACCGACACTTACTGTTTTAACATATATAAAGGGAAAATATCCAAATACACACATAATATTAATTTGAATGTCAATAAAGTAAAAAAAATGATAAAACCCTATCCCAGAATCTGTCTATATTTCTGAGATGAGGTATTATGTACACTATTTACATCGTTCGGCTCATCTTCGTTGCCATATTTATCACAACATTTCAGCCGTTGTACGCTCCAGCCTTCTTCACGTGGTTGGAATTCCGAACTGAACTCTTTATTTCGATCGCTGGGGTAGACTGTTCTACTTCCACGTGCCATGTCTAATGGGTGTCAGTTATCAGTTATCTCCTGTTAATTACCCTCTCCAAATTCTCCACTGCCTTAACCAGGTATTGAACTTACACTGTCACTGGATCTAACCAACGCCTTTATCCACTGTGCCATGTGTTCTTGAGGACATCTGTGTATGAATATCTGTGTATTATTAAGGGGAGACAGGCTGCCCCCTTAAGGTAAGGCTACAAGAACACCAAAAAGCTGTAACACGAGTGGAAGTGGAAAAATCAGACGTGGCTGACCACATATGGAGAGAAAAGGAAAATCACCGCCCTCTGTGGGATCAGGTTGAAATCATAGACAAAGAACATCATTGGAAAATTCGTAAACTTAAGGAATCAGCACATATGCTAGGCCACAAAGATTCCCTGAGCCGACCAAGCATAGAAATGAATACAATATGAGAACCAGTAATAAGGAGTGCCAGAGAAAAGCAATAATAACAACGAAAATTGCAATATGGGCTCTGATAAAAAAATATGCAATGATAACAACAAAAATTGCAATATGAGCACTGGTAAAAATGGTTGCCGAAGACATTGGGTTTAGATTGGGTTATATAACCTTGGATGGCACTTGGATTACCGAAAAAAAATGGCAACCTACTGCGGGAAAAATCTGCCTCGTTTGTCATGTATCGAAAGATACATCATCGCCTAAGCCTGGATCACGCATGGCACATAACTGACTGACATTCGGACTAATTTTGCTATTATCACAACGTTTCGGGGGCTTCTTCCAATGACTATTAATTCAGGACACCTTCGGGGATGTTTGAACTTAACTTTTTATTTAATCTTCGGTAGCAGAATGTCCAAGTGAAGGTTTTCTTTTGCTGGGCTTATGCCTTTCCTGGATAATAGGGTCGGGTGTGAAACTCTTGGACGATCATGAATTGAAAAGATGATCGCCCAAGTGTTTGCTTGTGTAAGTGAATGTAACGAACCCAACTGTAATTTGAACTGCTCTACATTTTCACATTCCGAGATCTCATACATTACACCAACTATTTCATCAAAGTTTACATCACCTGATATTGCCAAGCGGTAACCCATCTACGTAATGACCAGGCTCGGCGTTGTTTAACTTCAATGATTTGACTAGAACTGGTGTTTCAAAATGATATGGCCGTTAGCCCCGTCCATATTTAGGGATACCTAATTTTATTCTTGATCAGGACGTTAGTCTGAATATAACTAAGATAAATGGTAATAACTGGTCAAGCCAGAAATTCGGGCAGGTCAAGAGTTACTTAGAGAAAAAATAGAGGGGAAGTTGTGGAGAATCATGGCTGTCCACATCTTGAATACAGAAAGAATAGATTAAATAGATACGAACACAGTGAGGCATTAACAGGCTGTGAGAGAGGTTATGTCTATCTAGATACAGTGCCATATCTAGCAATATAATCACTATCAAGACATCGGTCCTCACTGAGTGTCTCATAAGTTGTCTGTGTTTTGTCTAAGTTTTAACAGAATTACAACATTACATGTGCTTACGTGCATCATAAATTAAGTTTCGTTATGTAATTTGTCAAATACAGATTGATGTACTTGAAATTCAATTTGAATATTTTTTTTGTTTTGTAAAAAATGGCATAGATATAAATTTAAATAATAGCCACTGTCTATTTTATGAAGACTAACGGTAAAGAGATTTTCGTGTCGGAAAACAAATCCTGCCACATTCTCGACTGCAAGTTATTTGTAAAATGCGCAAATTCATTCCAGTAGATAGGCGTCGTGCTGGAGTTAGGCTTCTTGGCCCAAACTCTTTGATAGAACCAAATAAAAAAAACGAGTGAAAGAAAGAATAGATGTCATTTTATGATAGAATAATATTGTAGAAAGAGGGAGAGGGTTCTGAGCGAGGTAGACTTTTCCGTTTGGAAAACTGGACGAATTAATTATTTCCTATTTTTCTCTGCTATTTCACTGTCAGGACTGAAAAAAAACTATTATTTTTCTCCATCGATTTAAAACATCCCTTATACACGATATTATATTTTATTATGCGAGTCAGTATTTTCACAATAAAATTGGTATTAACAAACCGATATTGCTAAACTTTCTGATTCCAGGGGACGCCTTCTACTTTGATTATTTCAATGGTTCCCAATCATTTTTTTCTTTGCGCTGCATTTTTGGAATGGAAATTTGCTCGCGCCTCACCAAATTTTGTGTGATAAAAATTACACTTAAAAATAAAAAACCCAGAGAGAGGGTTAAAAGGAAATAGCCTCGAATTCGAAGTCAGAACATTATCATTCATAATTCTCTCCTCCATTTTGCAGACCCTTGTTACTCTATTCTTAACTCTTGATACAATGCATGCAATTACAAGTAATCCATAATAATATTTTAAATTTTAAAATCTTATTTATTTTTGGTACATGAATTTTTTGGAACTGCTTCTAAATCTTTGATTGTCTTTCAATCATTCCGCCTTACCTGTGAGGTACGCCGCACCTGTGAGGTACGCCGCACCGTTTGGGAACCACTGGATTATCGAACAACAATCTCATTTAACAATAGCTCGAACCTGTGTGGCCCTTCAACCTTGTATTTGGTAAAAGATAGTAAAATAAGTGTAATAATAATAATTTTCACTCAGTCTTCAAACATTCTATGGTACGTATCTAGGCTTGAAAAGCATATGGGGAAAAGAATTCTGCATCTGCGTTGCACATACAACTAATTTACAAAAAGTCATATTGCGTAGCTGTTTCGTGTTAATATCCAATCTTTCCTGAATATTAACATAAATTAAAAGTAGAATTAAATAAACATAACAACTGCTATAAATGATAATTAACTAATTTGTAATATGTACATATATTTAAACACATCTATACATACATCTACAGAGCTAGACAAAAGTTAGGAGTTTCTTTAACGCAATTTATGTTTAAAACATGTTGCTAAATTTCTACTACGAGTGCATAACATAATGGGAAAATTCAGATGTAGTGAACTCTTCTGGTGATGGAGAAAGAAACTGCACACAAGCACATTAAATAGATAGATAGATAGATAGATAGATAGATAGATAGATAGATAGATAGATAGATAGATAGATATGAAAGTGACTCATACATATAGATAGACCAATTTTAATAGTTAATACTAAAATATTATATATGCCTCACTGCAAGGAAAGCCTCAAAATTCTAGAAGCCATTAGAATAAAAATAAAAATAAAAAAACGAATTAAAATAAAATATCTTTCTCCACAGGAGATCGTATATTGAAGTGTGCATAAAATACTTAAGATGCGTATAAGACATTTAATAAAAAATCAAAACGTATAAAAATATTCAATAAATGATTTTCAGTTTAATCGTTACATGTGAAATCACTTTGAACTCAAATTGATTCAAATTCAAGCGAACTAGAAACACCAAAATTTAGTCGAAAAATTTTGTCTACTACTGTCAACACCCAATTCTCTCTCTCTCTCTCTCTCTCTCTCTCTCTCTCTCTCTATATATATATATATATATATATATATATATATATATATATATATATATATATATATATATATATATATATATGATAAAGTTAATTGGAAATCTGTGTGCATAATTCCAGGGAAGATATAAATCCCGAGAGCTCAATGTAATAAAGATAGAAAGTAATAATTAATTAACAAATCGGAGACTTCAGAAAGCCATGGCAATATTTTATTCCGCGAGACCGATAAAATTATTACTGGATACCCGTATTTGTGTAGACGAATCCTGCAGAAATGGCACATTTTCATTCTTAAGTTTTCTCGAGTACCTAGGATATTAGACGAAATAAATACCGTTTAAAATGAACGCAGCGTCTAATAACATAAGGTCATCCATTAAAATAACGTTTGAAGCAATGAAAATATGTCGGATTTAAAAAAATCAAATTGATTCATTCTTTAAATATATATATATATATATATATATATATATATATATATATATAGATAGATAGATAGATAGATAGATAGATATTTTATATAAGTGGATAGAGAAATATATAAACAGATAAAATCATGTTAAGTCTAATTACACATCCAGATTTTATGCAATGTTCGCAAAGGTTTATTTTTTCGAAATAGCATAAATAATATCTGCCTTGCATTAAAGAATCGCGAAAATTAAACTGAGACCACGACCTTCCATGATGGAAAATGATGGTGAAAGTAAGTGAGTGAGTGAGTGAGTGAGTGAGTGAAAAAGAGAAAGAGAAAGAGAAAGGTATAAGAGAGCGAGAGTGGGACTTATGCGCTTTACAAGGATCCGAGTTCTCTTAACTAAAGAACTTAATCAGCCTTTAGTGAATGCGATTCCATTTTGAATAGGTCACGACTGAGAAGGAAAACAATTAAGCTGATTGTTAATACTACGTCTATCGTCCTTTACAACGAAATATGACATTTCAAAACTGTATTATGTTATATTATATATTGCTATTGTTATAGATTATTATTATTATTATTATTATTATTATTATTATTATTATTATTATTATTATTACTTCCTTTCTGGTTTATAATCATTTCTTTCTGGGTCCCAACCAAAGACCTTAGGTCAGAAATGGCATCATGGTATTATCTGCTGAACATTTAAAAAAAAAACAAAAAAAAACAAAACTAAGATCACACATATTTTACATAGATAAAGCCCTTCGTAAGGTGCGAGCTGTACTTGTGAGTACAATTTTTTTGTATTTCTTTAAGGGTTGGGTTACAAGGGATCGATTTAATGAGTCTATTGGAACCTGTTTCCAGTCAAACCGAGGGCCCTAACTACAACTAGAATTGTTGATGTACTCACGTGACACATTTCTGAGATTTCGATTTCAAGGTCCTTGTACTTTGATGTTTTTTAAGATCTTCAAAGATACATTACAGTTTGTAGGGACTGCCATGTCGATAAGAAGGCAAATTCTGTTTTTGCGGTCTCTGATCACGATGTCTCGGCGATTAGCTTCGATTGTTCTGTCTGCCTGTATTGTTAAATCCCATAAGGTTTTTACAGGTCCTATGGTGTTTATACCGATTTCCATCTCCTTTCTGTCAAAGTTGCATATTTTTCAACGCCCGTTTTATATTCAGTGAGTGACAATACCGGGCAAACTGATACTAGATGGTAAATTATTATTATTATTATTATTATTATTATTATTATTATTATTATTCTACTATTATTATTATTGATCCTGATATCAGCACTCTAACTAGGTGACTCTGGGGTACAAATGTAGCCTACTATACTCCTCATGTCAATCAGTCTGATAAAGATATATGAGGCACATGCGTCACAGCCAAATGTGATCGATATAGGCATAGGTTTTTATAAAAGCAGTGCATAAACTTGCAGAATGGGCCCAGTTATAAATACCATCGGATATGGTAACATAATTTGCTCAGATGGTTTCCGATTAAAGGTATTTCGAAGTATCTAGATGTGACATCTATGTTGCCTTGGCGGTCTCATCCTTTAATCTAAAAAATCCTTTCGACACCCGGCAACGATAGCCTACAACTACTCCCACTCACGAACAGAAATGCACAACGTACCAGCAGGATGAACTACCGGCTACCTTCGATGAGACTGTCCGTCTCCGTCGATCAACAACGCTTGCAATGCTGCGTATGCAGGAGTGGATGGCCGGTGCGAATCCGAGAACATCTGCTTGCCTAATATGGTCGCGGTGGTAAGATTAGAGGTGCGGAGAATTTGTTTATGCAAATGTTTCATGCCTTTCTTAGCGAAATGAACGATGTTTCTGGGCTCAATATAAACAGACGGATTTCTTTTTTTGTCAGTCTCTGACTCTCCAGTATTTACTATTGTACGGAACATCAGAATTCTGATTTAATTTTTGTTCGTCGTCGCTTGCGTTGTTCTTGTGTGGAATTCTTCGTCGTCTCTGCCCTGGACGGGTCTCTGTTTTATTGGCTTTCTTTTGTTTGATTTCGGTGCTGTTGTTCGTTCCGTCCCTCCTCGTTTGTGTTCCGGTAGCAGAAAAACAACTACAGTACTGTAACCCATCTTAACTCCTGAAGACAAAAGATGTACGTGTAACTATGATTAAGTAAAAACAGAAGCCATAAGAGCCATGCCCATCTATCTATCTATCTATCTATCTATCTATCTATCTATCTCTTAGATAGATAGGCAATTATTATTATTATTATTGTTTTTATTATTTCTTTTTATTATAACATTAAGCTTCTTCTTATTAAGTCTAGCCTATTTTTAGGTTTTTAAGAAATCGCATTTATCTGGGTTGGTGTTTTGTTTCTTCTGATATGAAACCATTCTTTTGCTACAATCTTGTTGTTCACCTTTCGTTTTCACAATTACGCCGTCCTATGTAAACAAATTTGCCCATGGGCTCACACATGCACACTCATAAACATAAGTACATTCATATATATGCATATATACATATATATATATATATATATATATATATATATATATATATATATATATATATATATATATATATATGTATATTATATATATATATATATATATATATATATATGTATATATATATATATATATATATATATATATATATATATATATATATATATATATATATATATATATATGCACTTGTCTATGTAGTAATGTAGGTATTTCTGCAGTTTATGCTTATACATATGAATAAATAAGGACATTGTACACGCAATAAAATCAACTTGAATTGTTATCATGACCAAACCGAAAGTACGCTTTTTAGTATTTTTCTAAATAGTTATTTGTTTAGTTCTGCCATTCTGGGGCAATCAGTAAAAATTACCCTTACTACGAAATGGTTTGTGGGTTTGACTTGCTAATTCCTGCTACAACGAACTATACCAGATCAGAAAAACCAAATCAGTTGAGGACTTTCAACAGCAGCAACAACTAAAAATGTATAGCACATGTTATCACAAACAGAAAACAATCGTAATAGTAATATTAGCCGTTTCCTTATAAGGAAACATTCGAAATTCATTGACTAAGCAGCCAGTGCAACCATAGGTTGAAACTCATAAAATCATTCTCTTAAAAACTTTTCAGAAAAAAATTTTATCGGGTCCAGTAGCTGTTATCGCTCTTTCCAGTATTGAAGGGAGTTTCCTTCCTAACCTTTTGTTTACAGTAATGAGGACCGTTAACATTTTGATTACGTCATTATTCTCTCTTCAAGTTAAATGCGCTATCCATTTTAGTCGCTGCTGCTGTGGAAAGTCCTCGAATGATATGGTTTCTGTTATTTGGTACATTTATCTGTTTGTGATTCTATGGTGCCAGTTCACTAGGCTCGAAGAATGATAGTCCTCGCTGAGACCTACTCCCTTCACTCGCACCGAAGTATTATGCCCTCTCCAGAACGCATGCCTGGGTAGGCTGTTTTGTAATGAGAGATCGTTAGTTTGTCCATGCAGCACATCTCTCCTACCAACGCTACCAATGTTGCCCACAACATTGGGAAGAGCAAAGGCCAATACTGTGTCGTCACAGGAGTTGCCAGAACGAAACTGAATCTGAGATCAGACTGCCTTAGAGACTCGGGATTTGAATTTAGAGTTATCCTTCTCCTAGTCTGGTTACCAACGACGGTTACGGAGCCCAGACTGTCCTACAATTTACTCATATTTCGAGGTTTTGAATCCAGAGTGTTCTTTCTCCTAAACCGGTTGCCGCCCAAGGCTATTGGAACCAGTCCGTCCTGCTATTTAGCCATAGCTGGGTGAGAAATATGGATACATACCTTTCCTAAGGTTATTAGCACGTAAATGAACATAATGAACTCGTCATGAATTTGAACTTAGCTATCCAATCCTTAATCCATGCCCCTACTCCATTACTTCATCGTCTCTCCATCAATGATACAATTGAACTAAATTACAGAATACGTCTAGAAGGACAATTTCCAAAAAATGAAAATTGAATAGCGTATGATTATACATGCAATTCAAAATATACTGTTATGAATAATCAAGAGTGGTCTCCTCTTGTTTTGTTACTTTACTCTTAGAGATAGCTATTTCTCTTTACTAGGACTATAATTGGACACTATACACAAACCTTGTATTCTCAGTTGAATAAAGCTTTCTTAAAGCCTACACCTGAGTAATTTTGTCATTACACGTACATTCTTCCAAATCTTATCTATGCACTTGACTGCATCATATGGAAGGATAAACTTTCTGAAAATGCTCATTGTCTTTCAGAATCGCATTATGTTTAATTACTGTTCATAAACCAAACTTTTTCATAACGGCTTCTGAAAAACGAAAGTACTCAGACATTGAATAGTTTATATGTAATATTTCATCGGAAAAGAGAAAATGATCCGAAATATAGAAACGCCCTTATTAAAGAACTTTTTTTTCTGATCTGTAACCAAATTTGTATAAAGAAAAAATTGCTGCCCTTATACATACAATTCATCCCCCTTTCTCATGTATAGACTTATAGAAAAAATCGAGGTCATCCAGAATCACATTCTAAACAAATCTAGAAACTGATAACTAGAACACTAAAAATATGACAAAGCTTCTCGATTTTATTGTTTGAATTAAGAGCGAATCATTAAACAATGTGAAACTATACTTTCTGTTTCTATGTGCTGCATCACTTCAGGACATAGTCCATCGTGGCCTGTATCCCTTGTAAGCACCTGGTTTCGTAATGCTACGAAGATAGATTTACTGAGATCTTCCGGTATGACCCTACTGTGATCTTGACGATGCCGAAATCGCCTAAGGCTGGGATCATTTCTTTTATGATGTCATCCGGTCCTGCTGGTTAGTACTCTCAAAATTATGCCTCAATAGATATATGCCTACCCGACCCCCAGGAGGTTAACCGACATTCACATGGTGGGGCAACATATGCAATTGTTCAAAGTTCGATAACGTTTTCTACATCAGCAAAGTCGCACTGGACCGAAAAATTTCGAAAGAAATCACATACTTGGAATCTGCCACTGGCGGAAATAGCTTGACATGAGGATGTCTGGTGGTCTGCTGTGTGTTCCTGTATATGTATGTATGCATATATGCATATTTGTTCATGTGTCTCAGTCTGTGTGCGTGTGTATTTTATTGCGATTTTCGGTACGTGTTTATATATGCGCATGTTTCTTCATATATGTGCTTGTGTGTGTGTGCTTTTGTGTGTCTATATTTATGTATTTATGCCTCTGTGTGTGTATGTGTGCGTGCGCTTGAGCAGCTGTATATGTGTGCATTTGAGAGTATGTGTGTGTTTTCTGGGTTTATAGGATGTGCGCGAAAAGTAATGGATAACTGATTGGATTGAGAGGCCGGAGATCCGATTTCGAATTCCAGCCGGGGTCGTTGTATTCCCTTACGAACTATTAATCTTGGAGAAGTTATGAATTCATCTTTTCTCCTTCAGCAATTCGTTGAATAGTAGGAATTGTATCTTGAAAAATCATTGGTACCACTTACAATTGGTAAATGCAATATTCACCCGAGAGTAGAAAAATAATTATTCTTACAATCCAAAAATATGTTTCGGCTTTAAATAACCCACTAGGGGTTGATAAGCTGTAAAAAAACAAATCATTAAATCTCTGTACGTCCATGTTTGTAGGTTGGTTATGGGTACGTGTTCGATTGTGTTATGTTTGCATGTCTTTATGCGTGCGTTTTTACACTTCTGTTAAGTAATTATGATTGTGTATGTGACGATTATGTAAATATATATGAATATAAGTGCC
Organism: Acanthosepion esculentum; assembly: GCA_964036315.1. NCBI lineage: Eukaryota > Metazoa > Mollusca > Cephalopoda > Sepiida > Sepiidae > Acanthosepion > Acanthosepion esculentum. The sequence continues at coordinate 78,209,667 of OZ038487.1, read as the reverse complement.
TGTGTGTTTGTGGGCTTGTTAGGTATATATTTATGTGTACATATGTGATTGAAGGACTGGTGTATATATATATATATATATATATATATATATATATATATATATATATATATATATATATATATATATGGGCGTCGTGTTTGTGTACGTATATATATATGCGTGTATGTGTGTTTGGAGCTATGTTATATATATATATATATATATATATATATATATATATATATATATATATATATATATATATAAATATATATATATATATATATATATATATATAACATAGCTCCAAACACACATACACGCATATATATATATGTGTGTACGTATATATATATGCGTGTATGTGTGTTTGGAGCTATGTTATATATATATATATATATATATATATATATATATATATATATATATATATATATATATATATATATATATAACATAGCTCCAAACACACATACACGCATATATATATACGTACACACACACACACACACACATATATATATATACATATATATATATATATATACTTGCGTGTGCGTGGGCACCTTGATGTGGTGTAATGGTTAACGAACTTGTCTCGTTAGTACAATTACGACTGAGTAGTGAGTTCGATCCTCACTGGGTGCACCCTATTTTCAGCCTCGTGCCATATCTAAGCTACGCTTGGAAAATCACTATGTGTGCGTGTTTTGTTAGTCTGCTATGTATGAATATATGCTAGTGTCTGTTTGTGAGCCTATTAACACTGTGTGTTTTTGGTCCTGCCATGTAGGCCTGTGTACATATGTGTGAGTTTTATTGACCTGTTATGTATTTATGACTGTGTATGTATGAATTTGCGTAACGAATATATATGTATATATGCATGTTTGTGCTTATGTTGTGTGAGCCTGTTTTGTATGTATTTATGAGTACGTTTGTGTGTGTGTGTGCGCCTGTTGACCAGTCCTATGTTTGTGCGCGTTTGTATGTGCGCTTTTTATGTATGTACATGTGAGTGTGCCTCTGTGTGAAGTCTATATGATCGTGTGATGCTTCTCTTGTTCTCTCTATTTTGCTTAACTCTTAAACGTGTGGCATTGCTCCTGATATCATAAAAAAATCTGAATGCTTTTACAGTCATCATCATCATTATCATCATCATTCTGTTTTTTTCTATTAGCAATTACTTCTTTTCTTTCATACCTCTTTTTTCTTCTGTTTACCTCCCCATTTCTCTGTAATTCTCTTTATTAATTCTTTTTCCCCTTTACTTTCATTTATTTTCTCCCCAGACATTTCTTATTTACATCTTTCGGGATGTTGTCCTCATTTTTATTGCTATATTCACGATGTTTCGGTCGTTGTACGCTCTGACCTTCCTCAGGTGATATATGTTGGAATTTCAAACCGGACACTTTATTTTAGCAGATTGTTCTAACGTACCATGCCATTTTTTGGGATATATCACTATCAGTTACTTCCCTTTAGTAACTCAACTCTCCAAGATTTTGTTCCCATTTGTGGCCAGATAGTCAGTTCACAACTCTTTGGTTTACTTTTGGGATTACTCAGCCACCTGTTTTATCCAGTGGACATGTGTCCTGACATGTAAGCCTGTATGTATATATATATATATATATATATATATATATATATATATATATATATATATATATATATATATATATATATATATATATATATATGGTCTGTTTTATAATAAACAGTATTAAATAACATTTACCGGCCTGAATGTCCGAGAAATTTTCATAGAAAATGTTCGTTCTCCGACAGGAATCGAACCTGTATCCTATACGGAACCGTCATTTCGCGTGACGTGCCTTAACCTTTCGGCCACAGAGAAGCGTCTGGTTTTACTATCTTTAAACTTAAATCTTCCATGAATCTCTTCTATTCATATCTGCTCTAGCGTATCAAATGTAAACAAATGACGTCATATATTTTTTATTTAATACTGTTTATTATAAAACAGAGCATTTGCTTAAATACTTGTATCTATAAAAAGAACGTTAAACATATATATATATATATATATATATATATATATATATATATATATAGGGTGTCCATAAAGTTCGTGTGCACTTTAAAAAATTTATAACTTTATTTGTATTTGCGATAGAAATAATTTGTAAAAAGGATTAGAAAGAAGTAAATCTATATTTTTTAAGGTTTTATTGAACTTTTATTTAAGTTTCCACATGTCCTCCATCATTAGCAATACAAAGGGTAATACGATTTTGCAGTTCACAGAAAACATTTGCCAACTGATTTACAATAATGCCTGAAACCACATTAGTTATTTTAGGTATACTTAAAACTAGGTACATTAAAATTTATAACATTTTTTACAGATTATTTCTATCGCAAATACAAATAAAGTTATACATTTTTAATGTGCACACGAAATCCAAAATATTGTATTATTAATATTAAGAGACCAACAAATTGACGTTTGGTTACAAATATACCAGTCCCAATATATCCATCATGACACCCAATCTGATACGGTTATATAAGATATGCATCACAACCAATTCATTCATTTATTTTTTACTATTTTCTATTTTTTTTCTCACAGACTCCTTTTCTTTCTTTTTTTCTTCTTCTTTCATTATTATTATTATTATTATTATTATTATTATTATTATTATTATTATTATTATTATTATTATCCTGAACTTTCGTCTTTTCCTCTGTCTTGTTCTTTTTCTTGGGTGATAGCAGCTGTTAGGGTCCCAGACTTGGGCAAATAGTTATCCACACATTGGTGTAAAAACACTATGAAAGTATAACAGATTTTATGGTAAAAATACCAGAAATAGATTTTTGAAAAAAATAATATATTACCAACAATAAATTTGACTCTCGATAAAAAAGCCCTCCTTACAAAAATAGGTCAATGAAACCTGATCTACAAACTGATTTCTTACAAAGAATACATATTCTATTCATACGAATCTATTGTAAAAATCTTGTCTGCATTAAATAATACATTGAGCTTGATATGCTGTAAAACAAAATAAATCGAACCAAACCTTTTCCTTTTCTTTCCTTTTCCACAGACTACTACTACTACTACTTCTTCTTCTTCTTCTTCTTCTTCTTCTTCTTCTTCTTTGCTCATGACAAAACTTGTACTTTCAAAAGTGCCATTTGACAAAATGCCAAATACTCCACAAGAATTCAAGAATCTAGTAAATTCGTCCCCACAGGTTTAAATGCATTGGGGAGGTTAAGAGAATCAATCCCCAGTGCCAAGTCAAATATTGCTTGTGTCTCACCCGGAGAATACATTCAATTTGTTTATGTCTAAGGATTCAAATGATTAATTGCGTTATTTAATCAAACAATAGATTCTATGAGAATATTATTCGTTACATTTAAAATACGAATAATTTTTATTCGTTTTAAATCATAACAATAAAAGACATTGACAGAAAGAGATGCTACCAGAAGAGTAGATCGATAGAATCTTGTTTTTTATTAAAGTAAAAGGTTATGTATGTATATATATATATATATGTGTGTGTGCTAGCGTGTGTGCGTGTGCGTTATTCTCAAATTACTTCGATTACTGAGAAAAGAAAGCAAGATTTTGTTTTCAACATAGACTCAATCATTCATTTTTGCTTATTTTCCTGAATCAACCTTTGTAATGACTTACGCAAAATAGGATAATTTACTCTCATCACATACACACACATATATATATATATATATATATATATATATATATATATATATATATATATATATATATATATATGCACAATTATGGACACACACCCACATCTATAATTGCAAATAAAGCTGTAGCACTTCAAATGTTCATGGAAACTTTATGTACTTTTTTCACAAATTATGAAATAATGGATTTGAAAGAATGTTCAGTGATATCCACAATAAATCTTTTATTTTAATGTCAAACAATAATACAAAAAAAAATTAACATGTGACAAAATTGTTGGTCCTCTTTACTCAGTAATCAGTTATGTAATCTTTATTCTTGATTATTACCTTTAATCGTTTTTCATTGATCCTTACAAGATTACCACACACACTGATCAGTATTTTGCTACATTCTTCATTGGCAATAGCTTTTAGTTCTTCCAAATTCGAAGGACTTCATTCTCTTACTTTTTCTTCAAATATGCCCATAAATCTTCAATGGGGTTTACGTCATGACTTTGCGCGGAGTACGCCAATATATTAAATTTGGCTGTCATCCAAGTATTTTGTAACAATTCATGCCATGTGTTTTGGGTCATTGTCATGATGGAACGTCCAGTGACGCCCCAAACACAGCTTTCGTGCACTTTGTTTTATATTATTTTTAAGAATAGCCAAATAGTACTCTTTATGCTAACCTGTACTCTCACTAGTTCTCCTTCAGACGCAGCAAAACATTCCTAGAGCAGAATCCTATCAGCACCGTTTAATTTAATTAATTGTATCTTTTCTTTGTGAGCTTCATTCACATTCTTCCACACGTAGCTGGAGTTCATATGCGTAAATCATTCTAGTTTGGTTTCACCTGACCATAAAACAGAGTTCTAATATGTATTCCAATGTTCTAGATGGTTTCTAGCATAAGCTAATCAGCATGTTAGGTGTTTAACCTTAAGGGAATGTTCCTTTGGGCGACAAACTCGAAGTCTAGCACGATGAATGCATCTACGGACGCTCTGGGTCGATATATTCAAACCTAATGTCTTCACATAATTGACAATGTCCTTTGTCGTTAAGTGAGGATTCTTCAAGATATCTCTAACAATTTCCCTTTCCATTCTCTCAGAAATTGACCGTTTTCTAAAAGTTCTTCATTTATTCTCAACACAATGAGTCTTGCTGCACTTGATAATGCAAGGAATTGTCGACCTAGGAACATTTAAACGCTTGGAAAGTGTTGTATATCCATTGCCTTGTTTGTACGCATCAACTATCTTCATTCAGAGCTTCATGTAAAGTTTAGCCGTCTTCGCCATGGTTGCAGAATGAATGAGTTATTGCGGTACGTGGCACTTACATAGTCTTCTTCATTACCTTTTAGAATGCTACAGAATCAGATCAATTCTGTTTCATTTTCAAGGAGTCATTGTATCAAATGTGAAATTAAGAAAAAGAATTACAATTGCCATGGGGCAATATTATTACATAATTTCCATACGTGGAGGACGAATAATTTTGGAATGCACCAATTTTTAGAAAAATATATCTATGGATATAATAGATCGAAAAATTTCGTGTATTATTCAAAACTAAAAACGGAATAAACTATTTATGGTAAATTCAGTAAGTACTTTCAAATATTCCCATTTCCTTAGAAAATATGCAAATACTCAGTGGGGACGAATAATGTCTACAACTATATATATATATATATATATATATATATATATATATATATATATATATATATATATATATATATATATATATATGTACATTATAGGACAAAGGTTTGGTGTCACCAACTGGATTTAATAATTAGCAAGTGTCATGAATTCTTTGCTTTAATTAACTCCTACTAAACTAGGGTGCTATTTTGTCCATTAGTGCATAGCATTCATTTTTCTAGAGAGGAGGTTACCTAAAATGTAATAACCGCCACTCCAAATATTACCATCAGCTAGCAAGTTAGATTGGCGCTCAGAAGGAAGGCTTTAGACAAATTCAAATTCTCGCCACATCCGCTTTTTACTTCCAGAGAAATTCCATTAGAAAAGGCACAAATTTCATCTCTTCTAGTGACTAAATCTGTGGTGCAGACTGGTCTCACTCGCTTGGCTGTCAGCCCGTCTAGTAAAAATACTGTGGAGAGCTATGATCGCCTACGTTTTGAAGGCGAGGACATTCAACAAATATGGACGTATCGGCGCACAGGGAATGCAGCTGTGAGGGATGCCATGCCTTGTCTTGCAAACAATGACACATTAGTCATTAACACACACACACACACACATATATATATATATATATATATATATATATGTGTGTGTGTGTGTGTGTGTGTGTGCGTGTGTGTATGTCTGTGTGTGTGTGTCTACGAATGTGAGTATCAGGATAGATAAGTATATAGATAAGAAGATACTGTGATAGACATGAATAAAATGAGTTACGTAATTTCTTATTACGACAAAAGTTAATGTTAATTGGTACAACTATTTGAGTTGTTAGTCTTGTTTTTTGCGGTGGTGGGGGGTCCTTAAGTAGTTGAATTAGTAACAACTTAGATTCAGATTCAAAACTAAAGAACGGTTGTTCCGACGACAGGAATCGAAACTGCGTCCCATTTTTCCATCAGAGAAACCGCTTCTATAGGCGAAAGACATCATTACCAACTTTGCCACGGAGTCCACTTTAATAAAACGACGTTTGAATTTCCTATTTAAGAATTCACATTCTTGATGAGAAGAATCTGTATCTTCTGGCTTCAGTTTCGTTTCCGAAGCGCAAAAGTAATTTCTTAAATCATTCTCATCCGACATTATTTGTCATCACTATAAATGTTTATAACAATGAAAATTATGTCAGATAAGAAATTCATTCCAAAATAAATATATAGTAAAATTCATTAAGAGACAATAGAGGAATAAATTGAGAAGAATGCAGATGTCATATTTTACAGACAAAAATAATGATGATGCTTTCTTTAAAAACCAGCTTTCAAAATTCACGCCTTTATTTTAGACCCACTTCCCGACAGGAAACATGCAACGACTTCGCCCACTAGGCGTGCCATATATTTAGATACTTCGTAAAATGATTGGTCTGCAGCTGAACGACAAATATTTATCCGTAAACAAGTTAGCGCAAACTGACAGACGTTATTAAAATCAAGATTTTATTTCCATTTAGCGAAATTATGAGAGAAGACGCAAAGATGAAAGTCTAAACTTCGCAATGAAATTCTTTTTCTTTAGGTATATTAATCGAATTTCTAAAAAAGTCTTTTCAATTTAATGACAATCAATATTCTACCTATTAATTATTGATAGAAAATATAAGTTATAACATATACATGCTAAATATATATATGTATGTAGATATGTATGCGTGTTTTTAGGATATAACCTAGCGTCTGAAATAAAAGTGGAGATAAGAAGACAAAGTGGAAAAGTTTTTTTAACGACAACGCATTTCACCAACCTGTATTACATTTCGCGTTTTCAGATTGGAATAAAAAATTTGGGTAAGAAAATGCAGTGAGAATTTTATTTAAAATTAATAGGGCAATAAATTAAACTGCCTTATCAGATTCGACGACCAGAAAGTGTTTTTTTAAATTTATTTTGTAGAGCCTTTGGTGTCTGCTGGATTTGAAATTAGAGTAGATTTTATTTTCTCTATTAGCTCGTATACCGCATTGTGTTACTATTATGTTGCGAAGATCGGTGATATTATGCATGGTCCTGGTTTTAGGATTATTATATAGGAGTGTGAGATTAATCCACTCCCAGTACAATTTCTTTTTACTGAACCTTTTTCTCTCATGATCAGACTGTCATTTATTCAGTCGTAATTGTGGTTGACAGTGAATTACCAGTGCTTAAATTCCCGACAATAAACTTAGAACTAGAACCATGCATAATATAACGGATCATCGAAAAAGAAATAGTAGCCCAACAGAAATTTACTCTCACGTGATTCCACATTCAACAAAATGGTCCTTTGGCAACAGCCTTATATATAAATAGTCTTTTCATATTTACTATTTTTTATTAATTAATAAATTAATTTTATGTTAATATCCCTTTGATTTCAAGTCCTGGGATAACCCCCAGAGAAGTTTTAATAATTAGTAATTCCCCCTTTAGCGACTCGGATTGAATGAATTTAAGAGCAGTTCTAGATTGGCGGCAAGGTCTCATCATTTTACAGTGTAAATGGCTAGATGTAACCGTAAGTTCTATGCTAACAGTTTCTTCTATCACACTTCTTGGTTGTGGAACTCTCTTCCGACTTTTTGTTTCCCAGTTAGCTTTGATCTTCAAAATGTTAAATGCAATGTCAATTGTTAACTTTTGTTTCCTTAATTTCTTGTTCTTTTATTGTTCTCACTCCTTAGTAGTATTTTTCGCATATTCTCTAACACTCAATAACCCTTTGCGTCTTTGTGGCTTTATGGCCTTGTTCGGAGTGAAATGACTAAACAAAACAGAGACCATTTCAAATGTCCAACTTCCCAAAGAAAACCAGAGTGCATACAAATGAAGCCTAACTACCACACAGACACCACAAAATACGAACTTTGGACAGTTTATCCACAACATCGAACACGATACTCAACACCTTATCCGAAAATTTGAAAAATGCAATAAAAAAAAAATTAAGCAGACTGGCATCGTTTGTTTTTTTTATAAATACCTGATACCTAAATATACCTTAATCACACACACACACACACACACACACACACACACACACACATATATATATATATATATATATATATATATATATATATATATATATATATATAATGTAAATCTATTAAAACTCAGTGGTTGAAAAAAACCTGAATAGCACCATTATCAAATAAATTGGCACCCGAGGAAAAATGGAAAAAAAAAGAAAGCACCAGAAACCTCTGAATAGGGTGAAAGAAATCATCTAGTACCTTAAATATCTGGTACAAAGAAAAAAAAACTTGAGAGTGATGAGTTCAAACGAAGAATGTTCAATACGCTAAGTAGAGCAAAGGTAAAATAAATAAATCCTAATGATCCAGGTACTACCTGCCTAGGTTTCACTACATGGGATCATCAGGGTAAACTGGCTATGGATGAATTAATGACACACAAATTTATTCATAAAATTACGGCTAAAACCTAAAATTAACATAAGCTGAAAAAGATATAAAACATGTGACAAAAAAAAACCTTTATTCTAATAACTAGGCTTTCCTGTGTCTGCATCTGTTCAGGATTTCTGACCTCTGGTTTAATAAAATGTTTGGTTTGTTGAAGGTAGCTATTGCTAAATTCTCCCCCATACATAATATACAAAACTTGTTGCCGGCTTTATATTTACAACATTTGTTTAGTATTTACCGTTTTAGAATGGGATCCGTTCTATGTTCCTGTTTAATACTCCAAACGTATTTACATAAGTTAGTGTTATACCTATACTTCTCATTCTTAAAGCTACTTATATGATTATAGTAGCGCTTTTTAAAATTGCCTTCAGTAGATCTTATGTACACTTTATTGGTGTTGAATTATTTCTACTAATTGTAGAATTATTTCTACTCATTTCCACTTTTTAGATGACACATTCTTGTTGACACCTTTGAGTGGGCAGGTGTTTTTATTCCTACAGTTATATTTACCGGGGTTAACACTAACTTATCTAAACACGTTTGGAGTATTAAGCAGAAAGATATAACGGATCCATTCTTTAAGGCAAATAAGACTCTAAAGGCAAAGTCGTGTTGATCTGCAGGTTTATTAAAAGTCAAAGGATTAAATCTAGAAAAATAAATAATTATACATATAAGACTACGTCAGTCTGAATAACAAACAAACAATAGAGTAACAAGGAATATGACAAAAGTAACCGGAGGCTTGAACACAGAATTAAAACCATTTCTCTAAATGGAAAAAAGAAGGCAACGAATATTTTGTTTACAGGAATTTGCATAACGTTTGCTTCAGTGTTGCAGTGAGTTCACGGAAAGGAAGAAAGTTGCAAGTAAGGTTCCATTTGGGAACAGTGCATAAGGGGTAAATATGTTGAAAAGAATTCTTCATATGGAGATACAAGCGTAAAATGGGTATAAAAATGGGAACAATTGGAACAAATGTTCGATTAATAACGTGATAAGAAAGTAGACGAAAGTAAAGACAAAAAGCTTTACAAGTTACATACCGGCGATGATAACGCAGGGGATAAGATTAATAGGTTGAGAAAAATATGAGGTATGTGCTTGGGCTTTGGGCTCATGCTTTTACTGTGCTGGTACAAACGGTTAACCGGTAGTGGTAAAAAACGGTGACTAGTCTCTAAAGTAGCTAAACTCAAAAGAAACTGTGGTAACAGAAACAACATATATATATATATATATATATATATATATATATATATATATATATATATATATATATATATATATATATATATAGGAATAACTAAAATGTTACATATTCAAATCTGAGAAAACCAAATAAGCAATTTTAAATATTTTTGATAAAAACTTATATATTAAATTCAGATACTATATTTAACATTTAAATATATTCTGATTTTCTTCTGACAGCGACTCCGTAGTAATTTAATTTTTGAAATATTGACTTTCGTCAGGAAATCAAAAATGATGAACAACCCCGAAGCTAAATCCCCAGAACAAATTATTTCAATCCTTCTCCATCGTTTTTTTTTTAACAGATGGAAATTTAACCGAGTCAGTGATGATCTTTGAAACTTAATTCATCTCCATACTCTTTTATTTTGAAATTGACATTGAAAATTTCGGAAATTTATTCACCTTGTAAAGGTAAAAATCGTTTGAGAGAATTCATGGCACCCTTCAAAAATAACAACATAAATCTTATTTATCCTTAGAATGTACTTACCCTTAAACCTATATAGAATCCATAAAATTTTGGGGCGCGTCATTGTGGGATAATGGGTCCAATCTTTAGTCACTTCTTCATTATTATATACTCCTGGCAAAAAGTAAAATATGCTTACTAAATAACATTGAGTGTTGAGATTTGATTCTTAAACAGTATATAATATCGAGTAATCCTCAATTAAATATGAAATAAAGCTGACAACTTATCTTCGGTTCGCATCATGCAGATTTAAATTCATCAGCTTCCATAATTCTGAATTATTGTTTAGAGCTTTTTTCCACAATGTATATTACAATATTTAAAAACTTCAAATATACCGGAATTGTGAAGATCTTGTCAAGTTTCTGTCAAAAATACCCGTATTGTTGAAAAGATTTTACGGATTATATATAGAATAGGTTTATGGGATTAGTCCCACCTTGTTTGGTTGGGGTGGTGGCGGTGTATCAATGGAAAGGACATAAAACCTGTTTCTCTTTTTCCACCTCTCAATTACAGGATGCCGTGGCGACAAGAGTTACTCGTTTCCCAGCCGGGAGATTTTTTTCCTCGGGCAAACCGCCTTCTTAGTTTCAAACGAACCACGTGGCTATCACACCCTTACACATACACATGTACGTACACACTACTACTGATAATCATATAAATATATATTCCTCTTCATTTCTGAAATATATTGTTCTATATAATATATATATATATATATATATATATATATATATATATATATATATATATATATATATATATATATATATATATATAAAGCCGCACCTTATGGGTGATGGATTATTTTCCTCCTACAACGTCTTTTTCATACCTACTCTATCCCTATTTCAATGGAAAATGTTCTAACGAGCTACATTCTTTAGTTTCACTAGTTCAGACCTTCACAGCTAAGACCTGTCGTGTCATGTACGCAGGGTCGAATCATCCTCATTCCCTTCGTACTCTTTTGAGTAGAAGGAAGTTCTATTCGGAAATCTTCCTCCCAGGAACTGACTCCTGAGACGATGTTTCCCCTTGACTACAATCTTAATCTTTTGAAGTCCAGGGTCAGCTGCTATCTATCTTGCATAGCCTCATAATTTTCACTTATTATACTCTCCTCTTACGTCTAAAAAGTACTTAATTCTGTTACCCTCTAGATTGAGTGTCTTTTACTTCTTGTATTGAGTGAACAATAGTTTTTAAAATTGTAATTCTTTTATTTTAAATGATTACAAGCGAAACCCGTTACGGTTTGTAACCTCTTACCTGTACAAGTTAAAGCGCCCAGTGCGTTCTTGAAAATCAGCAAACCCCACAAATTTAATGAAATCTTTCAATGAAGAACGGTCAAAGATAATTCTTGAATTTTGAAACTGCCTCTTAGCTTTGGGCACAACAAAGGGCCATGTAAGCAAATATTTATACTTTTAACTCTCTTCCAGTTATTTGTATGCGATTTAAATTTTTAGCCTGGCGATATACGATGAGACCCATCGAAAGAGCTGGGATTGAAAGAAGGACCTTTTATTTGAGCTCAAAGCACCAGGAAGGTGACACGCTCATGTCTCTCCGATCAGTCTGGACCAGGATTGAGAACAGTGCGGGCTGATATATGCGACATGACTTTTCCCTAATTAAACTCTCAGGAAAATTCCATAAAAAGGAACCATTTTTCCATCTAGGGGTCCACTCCGGTGAGCACCACGTGGAGGGAATCAGATTTGATACTTTTCGCTTTCCCTATTTCCCAAATCTAGCAAATGAATAAACCAGAATGAATCCTTCAACTTTATTTCGTCTCCCGTGTTTGTTTGTTTGTTTTGTTTTTTCTTGTTTTTTTTTTTTGTTTTTGCATCCAGTTACGCAGTGTAGTGGTAGGGCTTGCATATGCCAACGACCCTAAGAGCTATACCGTTGGGATTATTACTCCTGATACCAACAGAGACGAGCAGATCGAATGGTGGGTCAGACTAAATGAGTTGGTTTGGCTTGTTTAACAGCATATCACCTCATTATGGGTCATTTAATGCCGAAATTCAATTTTTCTTGGTATTTTTGTTTTATTTCAAAAATGTTTTGCTTCTAATTTTTGTTACGATGAAAATGTATTGCCCGTATTTTAACTATAAAAATGTATTTTTATATTTTCATAATGTTTCAACTTCAGTTTGGGAATTCACTATTTGCCCATAGCTGGGACTAACAGGTGCTACCACCCCAGGTCAGGGTGGACCTGGGAACAACAGCAATAAAGAGGTAGTTCGACGCTCCTCAAAAACTCAGAGGCCTTGTCTGTTGTAATTTATCGTCATGCTCAGGACAGCAGACCAAATGAGAATCACCAGAATCCATTGGATTCAGCGGTGTGTTTGTGTTTAAATCCAGGGAGGAGACAATCGCAATTTCAAATTACGACCTACAGTGAAATGCTGCAAATAACCAGATTTCTTGGATCCCCTAGTGATCTATTTCTTTGATTTCTTGGATCATTCTTGGATCTAGTTACAGAGCAAGACTGACCTTGGTGTTACTACTGTTAAAAGTATCACATAGTAAGGGAAAGAGAAAAAAAGGGCTAAACATCTATTGTAAGGATGTTGAATATGCATTCGTTACCATGAGAAAGAAATAAGATGAGAAATTGGAGATACCAAGACACAGCAAGAACGGAATCTTAAATATATGGGAAGTGTTTTAAAAACGTCGGAAAATGTAACACCGAAACTAGGACACATAATGAGGTAATAGGGCTTGGAGAATTTGGTACTCATAAGACATATTGAAGATAACACAAGAAAACAGGAAAGCAGTTGGTGACCTATTAAGTCAGGAAGTTGTGGAGAGCCATGATCACCAACGTCCTGAAGAGAAACGGATCATATTACAATTTAATTGATTTCTTTTATTATTGTTCTTTCAGTTAAAAAAAATAAAAATGATAAAGTATAATTTATCCATATGTATTATTTAAATAACTACCCTCGACAACATATAAACTGTAAATTTACATAAATTATATCAACCATGATTTAAAGTGTTGCAATTCTATCAATTAGCGATTAATGTAACTGTAATTATTTGCAAATATATATTTAAAAATGCATAAATAATTGGATCCTTTTTCGAGATTACATCTTTGCTCAGGGTCATGGAAACTAGGGCGTTTCGCGAAACATGAATCGGTCGAAAATTGTTCAGACAGTTGGATCGGGCATTGTAAAATTAATATTAACATTTAATACAAAATTCAAAAGGGAAAATCCCTATTCTTTTGAAATCATATTTTACCTAATACATTATTTAATGCATTGTTTAATTAAAACGGAATAATTGCAAAAAAGTTTTATTTAACACATCAATTTTACGTCATTAACAGAATTACTTCAAACAATTTACGTTGACTTAAAGATAATATTTTTCTAGTGAGGAGAAAATATGATCTCTGCAGAAACTTAGTTCACTAAATGATCTCCTGGTGATTGAATGAGAAAAACATTCTGAAAACACTAAGTGCAGCAATAAAGAAGATAAAAAGGACCCTTATATAATAAAAATAGATTTGCACCAATTATTATAGTGGATAATTCTTATTTGAAATAGACGCCAAATGCGTGTTACGTCTATCCGCCTACATATTCGAGAAATCTTCGTAAAGCAAATAAGTATTCCAAATACAAACTATCCACTATAATAAGGTTTAAAGACAGAAGAAATTCGGATTAAAATAAATTAATTAAAAATACACACACACACACACACACACACACACACACACACACACACACACACACACACATACACATATATATATATATATATATATTAATAAATACACATATACCGACGTTTGGTGTGCGAGTTAAGTCTCGTTGGTTACCCAACACAAGATATACCTTCTTGTTTAGTTTTTAGTTTTTAAATAAATATACTTTAAAAAAAAGAATTATAGGATCTAACTTGTGTCCGACGTGGTGAGTAAACAACGAAACTAAAGTCGCACTCCAAATGTAAGTATATACGTATTTATTAATATATATTACTTAGCTCTGCCTAATGACACTGAGTGATATTATGTCTACACCTCTTGGCTAAATTTGGTAATTATTTATTTGCTTACCAGCGTATGCACGCCAGCACACGCGTATACGGTCACTAATATCTAGTTATTTTATTTACCTAACACTATACCTATGTGTGTGTGTGTGTTTGTGTGTGTATGTGTGTGTTTGTGTCTTTGTGTGTCTACGTAACTATTGCATTCTCAACATATTTTTCAACTGCCACAGTCAAATGGGAGTTTACTAGACCTTTGTGGCCCTGCGAATCAGCATGAGAAAATACGAATGAAAAGAAAACTCTTAGTCACCCGAAGCAAATCTAAAAACCTTTAACATTACTCGTTAAGCAAAACAGAGTTAAAAATAGAGGGAAACTATAAGGATAAGGAGGGGAAACGAGAGAGAACCATATATATATATATATATATATATATATATATATATATATATATATATATATATATATATATATATATTGTGAGGTGGTAGGACGAGAGGAGAGCATGTAAGAAAACGGTTAATATTACCATTTGCTTGGCACAAGGTCACAATTGTCATAAGTCAGGTCACAATGTCATAACTCAGATAGCTCTTAGCGCTACTGGTATTATGGAAACCAGTACTACCTGTTTCATAGTCGGATTATCGGCGACTAAACCGGTACCCCCAGAGAGTTTGTCTGTGAGGAGGGTGGTTAGTTACCCTGCAGGATTAAATACAAAACATGTCAATAAGGAAGCTTTTTGATCAAGCGCCATCTAGCAAAAATACCCTGGGAATCTTAGACTACACAATTTTTTCTCGGCTATTAGATTAGAGAAGGATACTTTGTAAACCTACGACCCGGGGACTTCACTGTCATCGTACCAGCTTGCTAGACAATGAGAGATCGAATCCCGGCTGTAAAGGATAGGGCCACTTCAGTTCACACTGAACTTCGCCTAAAAACTCTACTGCGAAGGCCTCGGGGAGACGTTCGCATCCACCAACAATTTACAAGCCCTGTAACGATAGGAAAGGGGCGAAAACGGCATGTGGAAGATGACACTGGAAGTCGCAGTCCCAATCCCGCGGGTCTGGATATTGGTCGTTTGATGTTGACCTGGGGACGACATCGTTCAGCAGTACTCTGAATGACCAAACAGTCTTCTCTTGGGACAGCAGTATGGAGAGATGCCTAGAAAAGGTGGCTTAAACAAATTTCGTCTCCCATTTGGCTAACCGCGGTCAACGGACCTCTTCACATGCTGTCGAACATCCGTAAAGAAAAGGTCTATACCCACCTGTAAGGGTATCAATGAGCTACATGTAGCATGGTGAAACATCAGAACCATGCTGGCCACACCCGACAGTCGTCGACCAGAACGTCGCTCTCTTCCAATTGGTAATGAACTGACAAGATTAAATGTTGACATCGCTGCTCTCAGTGAAGTCCGTTTTCAAGAAGAAGGCAGCCTACAAGCGCCGGATATACCCTCTACTGGTCAGGCAATTCAATAGCGGAGAGTCGTCTTTCGGGCTTAGATTTCATGCTCAAGGATTCCATTGACTCCAAGCTTGAAAACCTGCCAACAGGTTATTCTCTATGCTCTTCCCACTGAGTAATCTTTAATATGCCACACTAATTGGGGTGTACACGCCAGCCTTAGAAGCAAATCCTGTGGAAAAAGATAATTTTTACTCAGATCTGCGCAGCCTACTACGAGAGGCCCCTGCAGATTACAAGGTTATAATCCTTGGTGATTTCAACGGCAGAGTGGGCGAAGATTTTGCAGCCTGGAAGGGGGTGCTTGGGAGTCATGGTGTTGGTATATGTAACGACAACGTGCATTTTGTACTAAAGTTTTGCGCAGAGCATTAGCTCGTCATAACGAACACCATCTTCCAACTGAAAAGCAGGTTGAAAACAACCGGATGTATCCTCGGTCCAAACATTGGAACCTCATTGACTATGTCATAGTGCGTCAGTGTGACATGAAAGACTTCCGTGTCTTTCGGGCTTAGATTTCATGCTCAAGGATTCCATTGACTCCAAGCTTGAAAACCTGCCAACAGGTTATTCTCTATGCTCTTCCCACTGAGTAATCTTTAATATGCCACACTAATTGGGGTGTACACGCCAGCCTTAGAAGCAAATCCTGTGGAAAAAGATAATTTTTACTCAGATCTGCGCAGCCTACTACGAGAGGCCCCTGCAGATTACAAGGTTATAATCCTTGGTGATTTCAACGGCAGAGTGGGCGAAGATTTTGCAGCCTGGAAGGGGGTGCTTGGGAGTCATGGTGTTGGTATATGTAACGACAACGTGCATTTTGTACTAAAGTTTTGCGCAGAGCATTAGCTCGTCATAACGAACACCATCTTCCAACTGAAAAGCAGGTTGAAAACAACCGGATGTATCCTCGGTCCAAACATTGGAACCTCATTGACTATGTCATAGTGCGTCAGTGTGACATGAAAGACTTCATGCCCATAAAAATGAAGCCCAGTGCAGAATGTCATACCGACCATTGCCTTGTTCGCTGCAAACTCAAACTCCACTTTAAACTCAAATTAAAAAAGGAGAGGCCCTCTATAAAAGGTTCAAGGTTGGCAGTTTTAAATCAGATGAAGTGAAAGCTAATTTCCAAGCATCGCTTGAGTCAAGGCTTGAAGATGAGAGCATCCATACAGATTCCTCTCCTGAGACAATTTGGGAAAAATACCAAACTGGCATTCTGCAGACATCAGTAGAAGTCATTGGATTCTCCTCAAGGAAGAGCAAAAACTGATTTGATGATAGCAACGTAGAAATCCAAGAACTGCTGATGAGGAAGAGATCAACTCATTAAGCCCACTTACTTGTTCTGTAAAGAAAGCTGCGTTACGTTTTGTATGCCGTGACCTCCAGCACAGGATTCGAGAGTTTAAGAACGAGTGGTGAACCTAACTCGCTGAAAACTTCGGCTGTATGCCGATAGTGGAGACATCAGGAGTTTCTATGACGCTTTAAAGGCAGTATACGGCCTATGTATCAGATCCAGAGTCCTATGTGCAGTGCAGACAGTCAGACGCTCCTTACAAACAAGGCGTCCATCCTAAACCATTGGTTGGAGCATGTCCAGGCTCTCTTCAGTGCTTATCGCTCGGTCTAGGAACCAGCAATTCTCCGTATCCCCCAACAACCAGTAAAAATGGAACTAGATGAGTTTCCCACCCTTGAAGAGACTATCTATTGAGGGTTCTCCCCTTTTTACACAAATGGACTCACTCGAGGTATACATATACTACTACCAGTCAATACACGGACGGTCTGTAATAGAGGAGGGTAGCACAAGAGTCACCGTTAACGAGCACGTAGACTCAGTAAGGTGTCATACCGCGATACTTCAATACCAAGACTGAATATATATTATTGATACTAACCCGCATTCCTGGATCTACTAACCCGTATTACCAGTTTGTATTATTACATTAATACATTTATTTTCCTTATCCATTCCTGGCGTTTGTTATTCATTGATATTGGATTCATCCCGGAATCCACAACACTATCAAAGCCATAAAGCAGAAGAAATGTGGCAAGGCAGTAGGAGTCGATGGAATCCCACCGGAGATCTAGAAACATGGGGGGTCCAGTGTTGCGTATGATACTCCACGAGCTCTTTTGCTGTTGTTGAAAGTAGGGGAAAATACCACAAGATCTGTGCGATGCAGTCATCATTGCCCTGTGCAAGAAGTGTATGGGGGGGGGAATCTGACTGCTCCAATTACAGAAGGATTACTCTGCTCTCCATCGCAGGAATGATCCTTGCAAGGGTTCTGCTGAACAGACTAGGGCCCGTCATCGCTGAACAGTACCTTCAGAACCAAAAGGAGCACAACAGACATGGTGTTTGTTCTTCGGCAGCTGCAAGAGAATTGCCCAGAGCAAAACAAGGGTCTGTATGTGGTGTTCATTGATCTGACGAAACCATTCGACACAGTGAACAGAAGAAGAATGTGGCAGACCATGGGGGCTGATTCGGCTGTCTTCCAATTACTAAACATGATCATCCAGCTGCACGAGGATCAACGTGACCAAGTTAGACACAGCAGGTATCTTTCAGATCACCAGAGTTATAAAGCAGGGTTGCGACTCTCTTCACTGTCTTCTTCAGCATGATGCTCAAAGAAGCCACGAAATATCTTGATGATGGGGACGGAGTCTACATCAGATACTGTCTCGATGGTGACCTGTTTAATCTACGACGATTAGAAGCCCACACAAAGCTCCTGAAGCAACTTATCGGAAACCTCTGATTTGAGACGATGCTGCCCTTGTGGCCCCCTCGTCATCAATATTGAAGTCCTTGAAAAGGAGAATATCACCAGCATTGAGGCCATGTTGCTAAATTTCCAGCTACGCGGGGATTGACACGTTTCCAGGATGGAGAATCATTTTATTTTATGGTGAGCTCTCCACTGGCTATCGCGACAGAGGGGCACCAAAGAAGCGATTCAAAGATTGCCTGAAAAACTTCTTTGGTACCTGTCACATCAACTATTTCTAATGATCAACCCTAGCTGAGAACGGTGACGCCTGGCGTCATGCTGTCTCCTTTTTTCAAAATACCTGCAGGGCCTCTCTCATGGACAAGACGTAGAGAAAGAAGAACTGCAACGCTATGCAATCAAGCCCAAGCCGGGCTTTTAGCTGCAACTACTGCGACCGTGTATGCCTGTCCGGCATTGGACTTATCAGTCACAAATGTGCCTGTAAGCCACGTGCACTGACTTTCTTTTGATCTTCGTTTTGCGAAGCCAAGCCATGATAATAATGTCAATAATGGTGGGAAATGTGAGAATATTACTTTCTCTCATAGCACTCACATTATCTGGTGAATTACTCGAAGTGATATGATATTATTAACCCCCATTACCAGTAAATTACTTAGTCATTAAGACAAGACAGTAAATTGAAAATATAATGAACTTTTTCCCGTTCATCCATTTTGATTTAGCTCCTCCTCCTCCTCCTAATTTTCACCTATACGAAAAAAGGATGAAATAGTTTTTTCGGTAAAACTCGCGTTAATTAGTATCCGAAAAATTAATCTATATAATAAATGCGAAAATCTCTGTGTCACAGTTTTCATTTAAAGGGACACAACTTTCTAAATTTCAATAGCTTTATCTTCTTCTATATAATAAATGCAAAAGATCAGTGTGTCGCACTTTTTCAAATAAAGGTACATAATTCTCTTTTATTCTTTTAAATATCTCATCTTCTATGTCAGTGTGTAACACTTTTTCAGCTTTACTGCTAGAGGTTGTAGCCCAATATATCATACATTTTTCGCGACCAAATTAAAAACATTCCGGGCCAGATCCAGACCCGCAATCCTGAAATTTTGGATTCCCAAGGTTTCATTACTGCGATTGTTTTCGGTGATTTTTACGTGAATTTTTGTGACAAACTTTTTTGTACGATAACAATTTGTACAACTTAGAAGTAAACTTGGGAATAATCGAAATTAATTGCAAATCCAGCGAAAGTCACCCATGACGTAAAAGTAATTGTTTATATGGAAAGAAAGGACCTACGTTCATCCAATTTTATTTAAATTAAAATGTCGGCATAGGAATTATCGTTGAACGTTTAAAAAGAAAGCTTAATTATTAATGCAATACTTAAATGCAGCGATCAATTTTGAGTTCTTCTGTAGTTTATCATTGCCTATCGTATCCGGTAGTAGTATGCCTCGCAAAAAGAAATCTTCGCCAACAGAGGACCAGATTGCAATGAAAAGAGCCAAGGCAGCAGCGAAAGAAAAAACTCCCTTTTAAATGAGAACCCCAATCAAACGAGAACAGGGAGAGTTTCCAGTGCTGGGAATATGCAAAGACTTAGTGACTCTAAAACTCCTGAACAGGCCGAAGGCTCAATCAAGAGCCTTCTGCAGGAAGTAGTTTAAATGCCGCCCGATAGGATTGCTTTTAATCTCGTATTGAATAAAATCTAAGCATTTAAGAAGCACCGTACCTTACGTACAGTGAAATGTAAATAGTAAAGTAAACAGAACAAAGTAAGGTTTCCGCCTCTAACATCTACACAGCATGGCAGGTCCCCTGAACACTACAATGGTAAACTATTAAAATTCAAAGCTTGATCGTTATATATCCTCCTTATCCTTATCTATACTCGCTATCACCTCCTCCTTCATTCATATCACAATAATCCTGTAACTTGAGTGGCTCGCGAGCCGTTCATTTAGTGGATTCCAGTATAAAAACAAATACATATATCTACATACTCGGTCATTTCGAATGCAACGGTAAATGATTTAGTTGTTTACCACTGTTAACAAAGGAACTTCACAAGTGAGTGTCTGTTCCACGCACGCGCATTAAGTTTTCCAAGTGGCAATTTCGCGCACCTGGCCTAGGGAGTATTCAAAATGGCTGTATACATTCCGATATGATCTCTTAGAGAGATAATAATAAAACCTCACATACAGACACATAGGCATAGACGTAGAGTTTCGTTAAATAAAGAGTTACTTTACAAATAGCCTATCGAACTTAATCATTAGAATAACATCCCTACAGACTCCATTATTCATTCCAAGTACTTTAATCTATTCGCATAGTCTTAGAGTTAAAACAAAAGCGAAATTACTAATTTAGACAAACGAATGCCGACACTTTAATATCTAATTCAGACTCAACAACCAATTTTGCTGTCAGATACTTCTGAAGAATTGTGATATGACTCTTATACACGTGATTACTGGTTTTTGTCATCTTTGCTTGTACTTATAGAAGGCTAATAATTACTAGCACTTTATGGTGAAACCCGTTTCACCAAGTAAAGTTATTGGCGCCACAAGTCCTGTCTAATAATTTGAAGGTCATGTCAGGCAGTATATTCTGTGGGTAGTTGACTTCCATGACCTTGTTGTCAATTTGCGATGGCCGTGAACGCTTGTGGATTGATGGATCTTACAACACATCGACACTTCTTAGCATATATATAGAAATCAGTTTTTTTAATACTTGAACCTATTATTAGGTATTGTAAGATTTCCTCGAGTATCTTGGTCGTTTATATTTGAGTCTATAAGCATTTACTCGGTTCGGTTTTATGTAAATATTGGTCCTTTATATTTGATTTGGTTTTTGGTTTGATTTATTTTACGGCATATCAACGTCGATGGGTTATTTAATGCCGACAATATTTTTATTGCTGGTAATATTTTTCCAAAAAATGTTTCTAGTATTATTTTTCCAAAAATGTATTGCTGCAAATATTTTTTTCAAAAATGTCTTGCTGGCAATAATGTTTTGCAAACATGTATTGCTGGTATTAAAACCTATTTTTACACTTAACCATTTTACGTTAACTATTTACCCAGAGCCGGGACCTTAACAGGTGTTACCACCCCAGGTTTGGATGGACCTGCGAACACTAGCAATTAAGAGGTGGTTCCACGCTCCTCAAAACCGCCCCGTTCAGACGCCTTGCTGTCGGATGTAGTTTATCGTATTACCCAGGATGCCTTTATATTTGCGTCCCTAAGCTTTTAATTATTTTGGAATACTGATTGTATATATTTGCGCCTGTCGGCAGTAACTTGATTAAGAAACAAAAAATAAGTAAATGCTTTTAAATAAGGAAAAAGCCACGAATGACAGATGAATTTTTGACATGATAAAAAGGAAACAGCAAAGAATGCCAAGATATGGCACAGAATATAGAATTGCACGAAGTAATTAGGAACAAGTGAATGCAGGTAAAGAGTAATGGCTCAACGAAAAGTTCATACCGAAATAATGTGCATTACATATAAAGCAGATAGGCATGGAAGAAGAAGAGACCTTATAAAGTTGTTCCCAACGACAGGATGCATACAATCCAAATAGGGACACTGATGTTAGTGAAAGAAAAATGCTTCAAACATGGAACTAAGATATCAGAGAACGACGAAAGTGGACAACCTATAATACACAGAAATATCAAAAGACCCAAAATATTAAAGTTTGTATTGAAATCAGTAGTGGACAAATTGAACATTAACAAGGTAGTAGATCCAGATGGAATTTTAATAGAAATGTTTTCTGCTTTAAATGATTTGGGAATTGACAAAATTACAGACATAATAAATGATATTTACGACAATGTTCACAGACCGAAGTAGTAGATTCATTTTCATAGCATTGCCTGATAAGTCAAGTGCAAAGGAATTTGTTTGTTTGTTTGGGGTTTTATGGCATATCAACCACTATGGTTTATTTAATGCCAGATCCAGTATTTACTAGATATATCAAAAACGTATAGTTGGCAACATCATTGTTTCAAAAACGTATAGCTGGCAACTGTTTCAAAAACGTATAGCTGGCAACTGTTTCAAAAACGTATAGCTGGCAACATCATTGTTTAAAAAAAAAATGTATCCCTGGCAACATCATTGTTTAAAAAAAATGTATCCCTGGCAACATCATTGTTTAAAAAAATGTATCCCTGGCAACATCATTGTTTCAAAAACGTATAGTTGGCAACATCATTGTTTCAAAAACGTATAGCTGGCAACTGTTTCAAAAACTTATAGCTGGCAACATCATTGTTTCAAAAAAATGTATCCCTGGCAACATCATTGTTTCAAAAACGTATAGCTGGCAACATCATTGTTTCAAAAACGTATAGCTGGCAACATCATTGTTTCAAAAAATGTATCCCTGGCAACATCATTGTTTCAAAAACGTATAGTTAGCAACATCATTGTTTCAAAAACGTATAGTTGGCAACATCATTGTTTCAAAAACGTATAGCTGGCAACATCATCGTTTCAAAAACATATAGCTGGCAACATCATCGTTTCAAAAACGTATAGCTGGCAACATCATCGTTTCAAAAACGTATAGCTGGCAACATCATCGTTTCAAAAACGTATAGCTGGCAACATCATTGTTTCCCATTACATTTTAGGGGTAAGGTATATTTAGTGTAGGGTTTGGGAGGGAAAGTTAATTGTAAGTTGCAGTTGTTTTGGGATGGGTTAGATGTGATGGGGCATGACATGACCAGCCGATTGATCGGATCGACGGCCTTTTGGTTGGACGTAGTTTATTGTCATACCCAGGACGTGGACACACCTTGGGATTTCACTATTTTCCCATAGCTGGGACCCTAACAGGTGCTACCACCCCGGGTCAGGGTGGACCTGGGAACATCAGCAATTAAGAGGTGGTTCCACGCTCCTCAAAACCTCCTGATCAGAGGCCTTGCTGTTGGATATAGTTTATCGTCTTACCCAGGACTCGGATGCAGTTTAACGTCATACCCAGGACGTTGCAAAGGAATGCTAACTCCATTGGACAATTAGAGTAATAAGCCACGTAAGAAAAATTATAATCTGAATTCTGATGAAGAAAACCCGCAGTGGAAATTGACATGAAATAGGACAAGAACACTGCGACTTCGTTAGAGACACTGGAACACGTAACGCGATGTTCATACTCATAATGATATCAGGAAAAAATGTAAAATCCATCAATCCATAAACTTTCATTTCCATCGCAAATTGATAAAGATCATGGAAGTCAACTACCCACAGAATATACTGCCTGATATGGCCTTCTATATCAGAAACAACAATACAAACGGTAGGGGATGTATACTTATGTTTTATATATCATCCAAAAGTGTTTCACATGAGATTTCACAAGGAAATGTTAGTACTGCAGATTAAGTTTGGTTTATTTGGGAATTGTATTCGAATAATATAGAACTGAGAGAAACCCCCTGCATTCGGATAGGAAATGAATTCAGTAAATATATAAAACTAAAGAACATTGATGTGTCTTCTTACCGGAATTATTCAATCTTTCTAATGAAGGAATTTTGGAAGAATTAGGCGTCCTGCCAGGATTAATTATTGGTGGCCACACTCTTAACAACCTTATAACAATGACGACCGCAGACAGAGAAAAGGAAATTCTAGGAATTTCTATAGAAGGTTGTAAAGGAAAACGAGAAGAAAGGACTAATCAACTGTAAGAAGACAATGTATGGTTGTCAGAAAAGGAAACAGCCCAATATGCAAATTACTAAGGATAACAATGACTAGGAAGTTGTGGAGAGACATGATCGGTCGTTTATTGAGACTATAAAAATTTACTTGATTCAAGGTTAGGTAATCATCAGTTTATATATTTGCGCATGTCTGCATTTTTTCTCAGTGGTTTTATCATTCAAAAAGGGTGCAGTCGCCAACAGGACAGGAAGGTGAAAGAAGATACAAAATTGCTCAACTGGATCGCAAATCATTGATTTTGTATACACTTTCCTATGTAAGTCATTTTTACGTAGTTGTATATCTCTTGTATCAGTCGACGCCATTTCATTTTCACGGTTATCGTTTTTCTGTCATATAAATCAACCAATCACGAATCTCGTAAACTATCTCCCTCTCATACACACACACATGCATATATATATATATATATGTGTGTGTGTGTGTGTGTGTGTGTGTGTGTGTGTGTGTGTGTGTGAGTGTGAGAGAGAGAGAGAGAGAGAGAAAGGCGGCAGAAAGTTTTTCAGTCTGTCTCATTAACCAACACATTTTAAAATGACCAAATAAATGTTTTATTCTTTTCTTGGTTGGGCCGATAACTTTTGACCCCCTTGCGACTGATGTTCGTCTTTAATTTGCTTCTGCAATTTTTAACGTTTTAATAAATCTCAGGCTTCCACATCTAAGTGGTGTAAATATCTTACAAGTAGGAAGCAAAGAATATTTCCATATCGCCATCGGATCGGGCACGAATTACGATTTCAATCTTTAATATTTATATTGTCGAAGTTCACTTCTATTTTCTTTGTCAGAGACTCCGAGAATATAGGGCGGGTTGGTAATGGTACTGGTCATATTAGCTGTTTCCTTATGTGGAAACAATCCATATTCATTGACCGAACAGCCAGTTGCTACTCGAGTTACGTTTTTCTTCACTTCCTAGCCAATCTCCTGGAATCTGGTGCCTTCATGGAAATATTATTTGTTTATAATGAAGCATTCGATATTCATTGACCGAGCAATCGGTGCTACTTTTGATTGAAATTTATAAACTCTTTCAATTTTTAAGGAAAACAGATTTCTCCAGTCCAGTAACTGCTTTTACTCTTTACAGTAGAGATTGGCGCTTTCTTCGGGAAGCAGTAACCATAAAGGTTGTTATATAAATTCAAACATTATCTGGTTCGTAGAGTAATGGATAGCGGCTTCTATTAAGGAATCGGAGGACCGAGTTTGAATTCTAGTCGGATCCATTACATTCACTTACATGCTAATACCGTTGGGAAAGTTATGAATCCTCCTCTTCTCCGGAAGGACAACAGGACAGAGCGGGTTCTATAGATTTGGATGGCAACTGGTCTACTGCAGAAAGAATTGGCAACCTCCTGCTGGAGAAAAAAATCTGCCTCGTCAGTCATGTATCGAAAGACACATGATCGCCTAAGCGTGTATCCCATAACTGACTGATAAAATATAACAGACTTATCGGTTATTTATACTCTATTTTAATTTATATATTATATATCGAGCGAAATTACACACCATTTCGTTACATAGCTTTCATTTTCCTCATCATCATTTTCATATGACGCTCTATTCTTCTTTGAACACTTTTTCAATTTTTTTCTCTGAGTTTTCATTCATTTTTTTATTTATTAAAGGTATGCTAAAATGCACAAGTCTTTTTTCTTTGTTTTTTTCTTTAAATTTTATTTTTTTCGAAACGAGAGTTAGAATACTCCATATAAAAATGAATGATTTTTTTTTTCTTAATTAAGAAATAACTAGAAATTTTAATTTATTTTTTTCTCTTTTAAATATTTTTTCCGGTAAAAGAAAAAATAATTTAAAAAAGATAAAACTTCACAAGAACAATACTTTTTTTCCTGTCCCTTGTAATAGTAATATTTCTATTTACACCGAAGGGCATTGTGCGAGGACACAAAAATATAATTTCTTCAGTCGAGGCAGCGGTGCTTTCAAATGAAATCACTTCGAATTTTAGCCAGCCCTATAGCAATCTCGCTAGATTCGACTGATCGATCATCTGATTGCTTTCAGGTTGTGTTCCTATTACTTTCTTTTCTTTTTTTTATCGGAGAAAGAATGATATGCAAGCTTCGATCCTTATGAGGTCTCATATTAAAACGAGCCTTTGGCCTTTGCTTTCAAAAGAAGGTTGGCTGATTCCGGATTTAAGCCAAATAATTTCCGTCTGTCCCGAATAAAGCAACATTACTGCTTTTTATTTACATAACCGAGGAAAGTCGGGCAATTCTGATTTCCCTTATGGAAATGTGGGTTGGTGACAAGCGCATAAAACGTAATTGACTAGTCAAGTTTGAATTTTGGATGAGGCTATGCATATTCATTTCAAATAATGATATCAGAAAAAAGCATGAATCCATAGTTCCCTGTTGTCAGATATCTTGTCAAAATGATAAGTCACTAAGAAGTCACAACGATCGTCGAGGGAAAAAGCAAGTTATGATAACTCGAGTAAATATAGGAAAAGATAGGTTTACCTATCGTCTCGTTTACACTCTTTGAACGGGAGTAGGGGTTTATCCCTTGTTTCCTGTTTAGGATTGGGTGCCCGGTTTCTTCTAAAGTCTACTTCCACACTATACTTCTAACGTTTCCACACTTACCATTTTGCAGATTGAAGTTGGCTGGAAAGCATGCAGTTCCACAAGCAAGAAGTGCGAGAAAAGAAACTGTTTGCATAGTACTGACGGTTACATCTGGCCAACACAATTAATGAGACCGCGTCGCCAGGCTATTACTGCATTTAATTCAAACATCGGAACAATTACCATAGAAGTATTTATAGAAAAGTCACAGGGAGGCAACTTCTTTGGATTTTATCAAGGAGCTCTATATATAACACAAATAATGTAATATACTTTAAACAAAGCCAACACTATAAACTAAACAAAGTAAAATAAACAAATTAAGAAACATTACGAATGAACACATAATCGCATCTAAGTAAATGTAATAATAATAAACCGTGAATAATTAATGAATAAATGTAAAATAGCCACAATAATCAAAAATAAATAATTAGTTAAAAGTTAATAAACATCTCTATAAAATACTTATAAAATAATCGCTTTCTAATCCATAATTCTGTCTATTCAATAAAGTTTAAAGTATAATTTAAAATATAACCGTCCCCGCCTATCAAATAACCGTTATGATAAAACAATACAACCGAAAAAAAATGATCTCGCTACATGTAATTCCCCATTGATCAGCATATATAAATAGTCGAGTTACCATCTTTTGTGACGCACTGTGGCCGTTAATAATTAAGTAAAAATGAAAACTTCGATGTTAAATAAAACAGTATTTAATTACAATCGCAAATAAATACTTAACAAGTACAAAGAAATAAAAGCCAACCAAAGATAATTAGCCATTTCAGTGAATACCTTGTTAGTAGCGCGGCTCGGCTTAATGTCCGGTAAATCCTAAATCAAAACCCAAATCATCGACGCACAATAATTCACACTAATTCGACTGAATAGTTCCCTCAATAGTCAATCAATAATCACCGCAGTCTATAGCTTGACACCGCTATTTATACACCTGACGGAAAATATATAAGTCCAGAGTGTCACACTCGAACCACGGTGTTAATAGTTATTCATTTTCTTCCTATATAACACCCTGCAACACACATGGCTTGAAGATTGCGTTCAAGCATAAAACAGTAACCGCTACCTTTTGATATCAGTATCAACTCTTATATTTAAACACGCTTTATTCATGATAGAGAAAGCTTTTATTCATAAATATAACAAACTATGTAAGTATATTTTTATCATATATATATATATATATATATATATATATATATACATATATATATATATATATATATACACACACACACAAAACATATATATATATATATATATATATATATATATATATATATATATATATATATATATATGGGAGTGTGCTGAAAAGTTCTCGACACAGTTAAGAATGATCACGTCATTAAACATATTTAACACTCCGTTCTAAACTCTTGACGTATCTTAAACACTTCTCCTTCCAATTTTGAGCATTGAAATAAACAATTGTAGTATATATATATATATATATATATATATATATATATATATATATATATATATATATATATATATACATATATATATATATAGAGAGAGAGAGACAGACAGACAGACAAAGAGACAGATTATGGAAATGGTTGAGCGCTTTCGGCTATATTTTTAGCCATCATCCTTGATAATGGCTGAAATTATAGCCGAAAGCGCTCAAATATTCCTATAACTCTACATACATAAATAAAAAATTCATACATTCAGTTAAATGTAATGTGTGTGTGAGCGTGTGTATTTGTATGTGTGTGCGTGTGTGTTCGTGTGCTTGTGTGTGTGTTTAGTAAATCTTAAAATGGAAAACGTTATAATTTTGTGTTGCATTTCGCTGTTTCTCAACCCTCGACTATATAAAGATATAGTCGAATATCTTATTGGCCATTTGTCTTCATGTTCTTCTACTATTTTCTAAGGTCATCTTTTCTGTCTATTTCTATTTTTTCAGTTATAGTGAATCTTGCATCGCTTTTAAAATCATGTTTTTCTCGGCGGAAATGTTGTTCGACAGGTAATAATCTTTCTCAGGGAACCAACTTGATCCGATTCTGATAATTATTGATTCTGTAGTGAAAAGGCCATTCAGATTATCCCCCAAAATTGTTTCTGGCATACTGTGCATACTAATACGTAAGTTATGTTATGACTTCTACAGTTAGAGTGTTAGATTTTGAAAGTAGACTTAGTGACTGAACTAGTGAACGAATTGGTATGTCTAATCTGGTTACAACATGGGATGTTTTTGTTGCTACATGGTTGGGAAAATCCTGTTGTTTTTATTCTTGGTCTATTACCGGTTACCTTATCATCTGAAATTTGGTTACTACCTATAATTTCTTTAAGGTCCTTAGGTGTATGAAGGTCCGATTCTATAAACAAATTTTTTAGGTCTAGTTTGAGATGTCGTATTTTCCAGCGACTTTTGATCATTTGAGATAGTGAAGGATATCTCTATATATAGAAGAAACATACATAGCAAACACATTCAAAACCTGCAATGCCCATATCATTTCATCCACAATGCAAGAAGAAAGGCATGCAAAATATACAATCGAAACAAGAATAATAACATAATCCGCAATAATAAATTGCATGAAAACAGATGCATAATACTACCGACCTACTCCGTCACGTCCACTATCCAGAACAATCTATCCCCTCTAATTAATCTTAAAATAGTCACAAACACTTCGGAAACCATTATGGATATACTCAAATCTTCAAACACTAATAGAAATAATATCTCCGAAGCAGGTATTTATAAAATAAATTACCAAAACTGTTCCTTCCAATATACTGGAGAAACAACCAGAAATTTAAAAAGAAACGCACCTATGAGCACAAAAGAGACCTCACAAAAAACAACTTAACTAATGCACTAGTCGTACATAGAAATAAATTCAACCACAATTTTGATTTTAAAAATGCTACACTCATAAAAAAAAAGAAAATAACTCACTCAGAAGGAAAAACCACGAGATATTAAAATATTAATCTACGCCCAGGTTTTTCCCTATATCACCTTACCTAACAGAATTACTACTCTCCCAAACAAACGTACACAACTGTATAAAAAAATTCAAAAGAAAATAGTTGAATCCGTCAACACAACAATAAAAACAATATTTCCACAGGTGACAATACTTGACGTAATTTCCAGTTGCTAAGGACATTTTGTTTTGTTATTAATAGTTATTTTGTTTTAATAAATTAATATCGTTTTTGCCTTGTAAAGTCCACATTGTACGAAACGCTTCGGTTAATATTACAGTTTTCCTATTGTCTATTACCGTTATATATATATATATATATATATATATATATATATATATATATATATATATATATATATATATTGTAAGAATGTACATATTCAGTGTGTGTATATATATGTATTTTTATATGAATACATTAACGAAGATATTCATATGTAGGTACATATTATGAATAATTTTTTGCATGGCACACACACACACACACACACACACACACACACATATATATATATATATATATATATATATATATACATATATATATATATATATATATATATATATATATATATATATAGGGTGTCCCAAAATAATGTATACACTCTTTGAATTGTTATAATTTATTCAATTTGTGTATTATGACTTGTAAATATGATCAATACAAGTGAAAGTATACGCATTCAGAGAATTTGAAAGTAAAATATACAAAAAAACATCAATAAGATAAAAGCTACTTGGGGCAATGGCGGAATGTACATATAATGATGAGTTCACATCAAGTGCTCAAACTGGTTACCGTTCTGTTCAATACACTTTTCATATCTTGAAGAAATAGACCAACAAACGTCCAGTATCATTTCCTCTTGTATTTGAGCACATTCTTCTTCAATTGCTACTCTCATTTCAGCAACTGTTTCAGGTTTGATGCTGTAAACTTTGTCTTTTAGAAACCCCCACAAAAAGAAATCCAAGTGTGTCAAATCTAGGCGGATATTCAACAGTCCCTCTTCTTCCAATCCATCTGTTTTGCATATTTTTATCCATATAAGTTCTCACATCACAGTAATGTATTATTAACTATTAATATTTAAAGAGTGTATACATTATTTTGGGACACCATATATATATATATATATATATATATATATATATATATATATATATATATATATATATATATATAATAATTAGAAAACAGACAATCTTAAGAGCCCATTGATTATATTTTATTTTCCTAGGAAGGTGTTTTTTCCTGGTTCCTCCGATCACATTTCCAAGGGTAAAAAATGGTTTTAAATTTACGTATTAGTTTTATACATTTTTAGGGTACTTTTAAGTTGATGTAAGGTGTGAGAGAAGCGTGGAGGTGGAGGATGAAAGATATTGTCGAAATTAGATACGGAAGGGGAAAATACGAATAATTTTAAATCTATTTTTATTTAGATACTTAAGAGTAATGGAGGTGGGTAAGGATCAAGCGTTGGCCTATTTAATAAGTCATTTCACAGAAAACGAGACAAAGAGAAAAAAGAAGAAAAGATATAAAAAAGCAAATATGGAAGCAGGGGTGTGAGGGGAAAAGTGGGGAAAGAAGAATAGGAAAAATAAATTAACATAAATGGGCATATTGCGGTTAATTTGAAAAAAAAACAGATTGATATATTTTGCAGTTAACGTTTGACATTAATTTAAAAATCATCAACAAAATAAAATAGGAAAACATATATTGTGAATATAGGATAAACAAACAATAAATATTAATATTATTAACAATTAAGGAGAAAAAAGTTATAATTAAAATTTAAAATTTTCAATCTTAACTTCATAATTTAAAATTAAAATATGAAATAACCTAAAATTATAAAGTAATATCGAAAAACATATTGAAATATATCTGATTAGACTTCACGCTTTTTAACAGTGCATTTATCCTTTACCGGTCTGGGCAATGAAAAGTTTTAATTAAAAAATGTTTGCCTTTTGACAGGCAATGAACCTTAGCTAGATCATTTTTTTTTTGTTTTAATTGTTATGGTATTTGCTGCCAACAGTTGATTACCAAACGATTTGCACAATTCTTAGTGTGCCAAAGTCCAACTCTGACATGTTTGCATTTTTCCTGGAACACATTCTTTATTCGCTTATTTTTATACTTTTTATGACATATATTATTAACTTTTTTCGTCTTGTATCTTCTTTGAATTCATATCATTATTCTACGACCACACCCTGAAGATCTTCCTTTTTATTTACTTTTAGTTCTTCCTCTTCCGCATCCTCTAGTATTTTCTTCATCTTTTTTTCTTTTCTTCTACTTCTTCCCTTGTAGTTCATGACATTCATCCTCATCTTATTATTCTTCTTCCTTCTTCTCTTCTTGCAGTTCTACTTCGCTTTCATTTTGTTCTTTTTACCTCTTTTTTCTTCTTTCTCCCGCTTTCTCCACTTCAGATCAACTACAAAACGCTACGCAGAACTGGAAACGTTTTAAGAGTGAACAACTTTACTAAAACCTATAAATAATAGATCAAAGACGCAACATATATATATATATATATATATATAAATATATATATATATATATAAAAAAATAAATATATATATATATATATATATAACATGTGCATTATATATGAAAATATAACTACAAAATTACAAATACACAAAAATATTTTCGAAAGATAACAATTTTTTTAAAAAACAAAACAATAACAAATATCAAAATATGTGTGTATCAGAAATGTCACATGAAAGACTAAAATCTCAAGGAAGTATACGAAGGAATTATGAGAACTGTCTATCCACCAGACAACAAAGAACTGAAGACAAGCAAAAGTAGCGCAAAGAAAGTGATATATGATCAAACTCAAGAATATCGGATGTAGCGGCCCTTAAAAATCAATTTTTCGTCACGTCTTATGAGTTTTCTCATGAAAGAAATGTTTCCAGGAACATGACTATCTACGAAAAGTCTACCATAAGAAATCACATAGATATAAACAGAGTAAGATAAATAATTAGTCTTACCATGACACTATTACGCGTTTTACATACATACGAATGTAATGAGATCAACTGGTATATATATATCTATATATGTATACATAGATAACTCCAAAGAAAAGAGATACGTAAGGTGTAAAGTCTAAATTGCATTTTGTAACATGTATAATCTTTCTTGAAGCATTTATTTTAGTTTTAATTTGAAGCTAATAGATTAAATTTAATATTTCCAATAAACAAAATAATTTGTTGTATTTCAAACTGAATTTAAATTGATTGGAATTAATATTTTTCTGATGATCAGTAAAATCGGTAAAATCGTCCATATTGACAGACCTGTCAACACAACACAACTCACTTTATTAAAAAATCTTGCAAAATTAAAAAATACTTTTCTGCAACTTTACTTGAGAAAAATTAACTGACTTAAAGTTTTATTAATCTGAAACAAATATTACTTATTTTCAGTTTATGATATTGCAGAAAAACATCTTTTTTAACATGTAGGTGTTTTATGGAGTTTTGATAGATTTATCGAGAGGCTAATGTTTAACAAATTTATGTAAAGGGTACATAACTGTAAAAATAGTTGTCGAATAGAACATAAACGCCTTTTTATACAACTTTTTAACTACCCAGCAATCTTTAAAAATTAAGAAAATATTCGAAGCAATATAATATTTTATTGAATTTTAGGTACTTTGGCTTTACAGCATTACTTACGAAAACGCTTGTTGAGGAAATGTTAGAAAATTACCAATAAATTTTATATTTACTATAGTTTCTGTTCTTATTTACAATTACCGATAAGTTTATACACCCATGGAATAAATTCATTTTTTTTTAATATTGGGGGCTGTTGAATTGTAGAGAGTGCGTTTTCCATTTATGATTAATAAATACAGTTTTAATTTAATAACGATATCACTTGACCACTACAAATTAATACAGAATTTTAAAGATTAAAATTATTCTAATAAAATGAAAACAATTATTGTCAACATTCATTATTCATCGAAAATTTTGAATTAAAACAATAATATATTTTATTCGTAAAAGCAATTAAAATCTATTCTAATTAAATAATGTTTTAGTTCTATTTCATTTTTTTATTTTACGATTCAGAGCAGATTTACTATAACTGGGGAAATAATTGACCAAAAACATTTTATGATTTAAATTCTTCGTGGATTTTCCTTATAACTAATATAAACATTAAGCCTTACAAAAATAATTTTTCGAGATTTCATAAAATTAAACAAGTTGGGTGTAAAAGCATTTTCTAAAAAATAAATATTTAAAATAAAATTCATGCATTCCTGAATAAGTCCTGTCCTAGAAGTTTTAAATGATCTAATTTTGGAAAGAATTGACAAATCGATGTCTTTTTCAGATACAAAAAAAACTCGAATTTATCATACTAATCTATGATCTTGCGTAGACGCAATAAATAAGGTTTTAACGGAAAAGAGTCTAAAAAAGATCAAAAATAATTTTATGCATATATATATGAGGCCATATATATATTGCGTTCAAGAATGTAACAACTTGACACGATATATATATATATATATATATATATATATATATATATATATATATATATATATATATATATATATATATATATATAAGTGGATATTAATGTCAACACCTAGCTTCAGTGTCCACTTTTATATTTACACATGCTCTATCCTTGATATTGATCACTTTAACCCATAAATATAGCATATATATATATATATATAAACATACACATATATATATGTATATATATATACATATATATATATATGTATATATATATATATGTATATATATATATATATATGTATATATATATATATGTATATATATATATATGTATATATATATGTATAATATAATATAATATAATATAATATAATATACATAATTTAATTATTAGCTCTGAATTTACATTGAGCTCTCAGGATTTCATCCTCCTTGGGACTACCTATACGGATTACCAAATTTTTCGTAACTTAACTATTAGCTCGTTATAAAATACGTTGAGCTCTCATTGGATTACCTCCCATTGGATTACCTCCCATCGGATTACCATAAGGATCCATACTTCCAACATAAAATGGATAAATTTACACCGGATTACTCACTCAAAAACATTCCTTACCCTTCTATTGAATCTTTCACCATTTCGTTGACGGAAAAAATTATTGACCTCATCAAAAGAATGAGGTGGAAGATTTACTTCCATTTTAATCCCCAAAACAAACCTACAAACCTTAATGACGCTTTTTACTTGAAATCTCAAAACACTCCACCCAGCAATAAATTATTGGAACCCTTTGAACACGACTTAATTAATTTAATCAATAAAATATCCTTCAGAAAGAAATACAACCCATTCCAATCCAAACTTAAGAAAGACATTACAAGTATCAAAAGCTCAAATAAACTATGGATCAGAGCTGATGAATCCAAAAATATCTACAAGATTAATCCTTCTGAATACAACCATCTGATTCAAAATAAAGTCTCTAATTCTTATAAAAAAGATAACTCCATGCACCTATTCTCCATACACAAAGAAACTGCTAAATTCGCATTTAAAATAATATTGCTGATAGAATGGGTACAACTCATTTAAAAGACGCCTACCTGCTTTTTAAAGAACATAATGCTAACTTTCAGAATAATCTACATTACAGTCTAATAAATCCCTTCAAATCAGAATTAGGAATAATTTCTAAAAATATCCTAAAAAGAATAAACACACCTATATTAGAAAAATACCCCTTAAACCTTTGGAAAGATTCATCTGATGCCAATAAATGGTTCCAAAATCTAAAAATAAAGCCACATTTATCCAATTAGATATTATCGATTTCTACTCCCTATTTCTAAAGATTTATTAGAAAATAGATTAAGTTTTGCTAAAGATTATTTGAATTTACTGAGGAAGAAATAAAAATCATAATGGACTATAGACAGTC
Source organism: Acanthosepion esculentum (assembly GCA_964036315.1). Classification (NCBI taxonomy): domain Eukaryota; kingdom Metazoa; phylum Mollusca; class Cephalopoda; order Sepiida; family Sepiidae; genus Acanthosepion; species Acanthosepion esculentum. The sequence goes on along the minus strand of OZ038487.1, from coordinate 78,173,388 downwards.
TATACTAAGACTTAATGACACTACTTGGATTTTTTAAAAAAACAGAGACACCTTCGATGTCTCAATGGGAGCATTAGACTCAGCTCAAATAGCAGACGTAATAGATATATATACTTTAGATATCCTGAGCAGATTCCTCAACCCCCAAAATGTAGGGCTATACAGGGATGATGGACTTATTGTTATACCTAATACCAATGGTCCTTTAACATACCAACTACAGAAGAAAATAATTATGGCTTTCAAATTTCTAGGATTTAAAATCGAAATTTCTTCCAATCTAAAAATAATCAATTTTCTAGACGTTACATTTAATCTCGACAATAACAATTAATAACACATCCACTAACTCCAAAATAGGAAAAGGAAGACTATATGGTTCAACCCGCCTTTTTTAGACTTTTTAGATTTAATATAGGGAAATATTTCCTAAAACTAATAGACAAACATCTTAGTTAAAATGAACTATTGAAAAAGATGTTCAACAAAATGAATTTAAAAATGAATTATTCTTGCATGAGCAATCTAGAAAAAATTATTAGCTCTCACAATAGCAAAATTATGAGAGAATTTCATAATAATCAACTACAAAAGGATCGTAATGCAAACCAAATGAAAACATCTACCTGTAATTGCAGGGTAGGATCCGATTGTCCGGTTGACGGAATATGCATGGCAGAAAACGTGATATATGAATCTACAATTTTCCCCAAGGAGAATATTGAACAGAAAAAGATATATGTAGGAATATCGGCGGGAAAAGCAAGGGTTTTATAACCATCGCCAGTTCTTCACAAATAGATCTAAAAAAACACCAAACAGCACTGTCGAAACATTATTGGGATTTGTTGGGGAGCGGCTTAACCCTACAAGTAAAATGGAAAATCATCTCGAGAGCCAGAATTCCAATAAATTTCAGAGAGAGATACGACTTGTGTATAAAAAAGAAGATCCTAATGATAAAACATAAAGATCCGGATATATTACTGAACCAACATAACGAATTAAGTTTTAAATGTAGACATTAAAACCACCTCAATCTAACTAATTACATTTAGAAATAACTATATAGAAAGGGAAAATATTATGGTATTTTTGGTTTTGGAAATGATTATATGCACACTTGGATGCGGACACATAATTGTATGCATACAAATATGTAGATGAACTTGAACATTGATATGTGGTTTTGTGTGTATATGTATATGCATTTGTATAGAGGTGTATGTGTGCATATATATGTATATATGTATTGTAGGCGCATATGTAAGATATATATGTATCTATGTATATATATGTATATATATATATATATATATATATATATATATATATGTGTGTGTGTGTGTGTATATATATATGTGTGTGTACAGGTGGTGTATTCTTAAGTTTGGGTAGGTATGTTTATATATATATATATATATATATATATATATATATATAGTCAAACCTAATGAGCTAGACAAACCTACCAAGGTTTCACTTAGGCAGATCGTCAGGGTCAGCTGGCTGACCCTGACGAACTGCCTAAATGAAATATATATATATATATATATATATATATATATATATATATATATATATATATATATATATATATATATTATATATATATATATGTATATATATATGTATATGTGTGTATATATATATCGTGTTATGTATATAAGATTGCATGTGGTCTGTGTATGTAGATATGTGTATATATAAATGTAAGTAATGTGTGCCTGAGGCTAAGTGTGGCAAGAGGAATGGAGGCGTAACTTTGCCATCTCTCGTCATCATTCCAAACACTTTCGTAATCACTATTCACTCATCCAACTCTTTCTGAATCTTCTGCACTCTCCTCAGATTGACACCCAATTACGCTGAAATGTTCGTATTGGAGATCCCGGTGAGAATGCCAAGCAGTACAGGATGCCCTTTCCAAATTTCTGATGGAATGAATTGCGTCATGATGCTCTTTTACTGAGACGATGCCCAACGGACCCTATTATTCTTTGCAGTCAATAAAATAAAAGAACAACGCTCATGCGCGAAATTGAAAATATAAAATGAAGAGAATTTACCCATCGCACCAAATCTCTCTCTCTCTCACTCTCTCTCTCTCTCTCTCTCTCTCTCTCTATATATATATATATATATATATATATATATATATATATATATATCGTGGCCCGACGATTGCATCTAACATGAAACAGACTGTCGCCTCTAAGTGTTGACTTCTATGTTCACTGTTATATATATATATATATATATATATATATATATATATAATTAGAAAAATGGGTCCACGTGTGCTTCTTATAATATGTAAAATAGATAGGATAGTTAATAACGAAAGGGTACCAATATAGTCAGTATCATAAACATTTATTAAATATTTCTCATATATATATATATATATATATATATATATATATATATATATGTGTGTGTGTGTGTGTGTGCGTTCGCACGCGTGTGTGTGTGTGTTTATTTCTAAGCAATTAATGGATTTTTACAGACCTACATTATTTCTTATTAATATAATCGCTAGTTTTGTGAATACATCCTTTTTTTTACTTGTTAACAGTGTAGTAAATATCTACTGGTCTTAGTAATTACAGGGGACGAACCTGAGATATCAGATCCTGTCTCCTCGCTTGAATAAATGGTGGATATAGATTTTAAAATATATGTTCTTTATTACACTCTGCTGTTTGTTGAGGCCAGATGATTATTGTTTCAATTGCGAATGGTTTATCATCAAAATAAGCATTGTCATCCTTACTCTTTATCTTGACTCGAACATTGGCTTTAGATGTGGGAGGTAAGTACAAAACACAGTTATCCACAAAACAGAGCTGAATCAGATGTCAGATACCCTCAAACTAGAGAGTTACTGAATGAAGTTGGTGTACGCGTGCGCATGAGGTGCTTATTATGAGTAAATGTAGGCCATGTAACGGTTGACTCCAGATTCGAAAATGATAAGATCGTCATGGAAGAAGCGTACTTTTGGTTTTCTGTTCTGCAAAGTACTGTTCTTCGGGGAAGAAGATGTCTTAATGATACTTCCTCTGTACCAATGAAATACGAAACAAATACGGATGAATGGATCCTGTGCACGTGGCATAGTGGCTCGCAGCTGTGATAGGTCTGAACTGGTTGAACTCAGAAATGTAGATCATTTGAAAATCTGCCATGAAAATAATGATAGAGGGAGGATAATAAAGTTTCTTCCGTGGGGAAATGGTTGCAGATAGAAAATACGTCATCACGCACAGGGCGAAGTAAATGCTTTTGAACACTGGCAAAGTGAAAATTGAGCATTTCCAGACAAGATATGGAAGCAATACTCCATTTTTGTTTGACCTAACTCTTGAAAATATAGAATATGCCAGGAAGAGTCAGGCACTTTTGGAAGGGGTACAAGAAATCGACCATTTCCATCACCTTTATCAATGGATTATATATATATGAATATCACTGGAGTGTGCTTGATTTGTGTGCAATTCATAGCGCAACCGTCCATCACTGCCGATGCAAGGGTTTCGTAAACCTCCCACCTCAATATATGTATGATACGCCCCCCCCCCAACTCTACTACGTCTCAATTTTCATAATGTAGTATTCATATAAAATACAAGGTTTATTGTAACCTAATTATATACAAACATATGCAATCTAGGTGAACAATTCAACTAGAAAAATTGAAAATAAATACCATGTATCTAAATACAAATTAGAGACATGTCATAATGGATCTTTTTATCTTAAATAAATCAACAATGTTTTGCTGCAATTATTAACCTCAACTTGAGATTTTTATTGTTAAAAAGTTGAATAATTTTACACATTCATCATTATGGGTGAAAATGGTGAATTTTTCATAGTGCTTTTTCGGGACATATAAGCAAAACAAATTCATGGATTTGAACGAAAAAAGACCCCATAATAACGTTAAATTCCGAAAAAAATTCATCATTTAATACTAGTCAGTTGTGCTTAGTGTACTTGGTAATGTTTATAAATGTAGGTAGAAAAAAAGCAAATGTTGATAAGATAGCGAAGGTTACAAAGCATTTCCTGAGGTCCCCCCTGAGTCGGAGGTAATACTCGTAGCTCTTCTATCTATCGTGACGGGAGAAAAATTACTAGAAATACTGGCGTGTTACATAATTTAAACGGAAACATGTAACCTTTCCTGCTACCTTTCTTAGTTTCTTAGATATGGCTTTACTAAGAACAACTTTGGTAGAAGGCAACATTTTTAAAGTAATCGTTTCGATCACTGTATTCTTAATGGGTTGTAAGACACGCATAGACATTTCTGTACTATCACAAATCTAGTGCTCCTTGGGGGTCAAAATAAGTATATGAAACTATTAAGTAATTTATCTAGCGTTACTTATGAAACCTAGGTTCGAAACTCACTATGACAGATTTGCCCGGAAGGATATCGTCTTGAGGATTCAATCCCAGCTTGCGGTATTTTTGGGACGTAACTGAAAATTATAATACGATTTGACCTTAGCCTTGTGGGTAAAATTAGGTTGAGGAAATTGTACAGGAGCCCCCGATGGTTGTACTAGCACAAAACCACTAGATCTTGTCACTGAAGAATGAAATGTATTGCCCTGGTTCAACTACTGGTCACGCTCGCTTGTGATCTCTCCCCGGAAACTGTAATTAATTGTCGCTCAGTATACTTGCAATATAAAATAAATATAGATTGGCTCTGTCTAAGTTAAAGAAACATAAATGTGTCTGAGCAGGTATCTGCAACACGGATTAACTAGCTACCCTATCAAACGAGTATACTCGGAAACGATCAGACAAGGATTATTAGTTAGATAGCTAGATAACATACAATACGGTATGATTTGATACGATACGTTTATCATGAAGTAAGAATGATATAAATCATTCTATATTGGATAAATTTCGTGTTTGGGCAATAACACTCTCTTATTGCCAGTTTCCAGGTGAATTCTAGAACCATTGATTCCGAAGTCAGGCAGAGATGCATTATTGTCTGGAAGGAGTAAAAGGGAATGTGGAAAGCTGCCCAGACGATAAGAGACAAAAATGGGGAACGGAAACAACGTAGACGAAAAACGTAGGGAAAAATGGAAAGTAAACAAGTTAAAAAAAAATAAACAATTGAATGAAATACATAAAAGAATACATCAAGGAAAATGGCCAAAAATGCTAAACTAAAATTAAACACAAGAAAATAAAACGAAAAAAATCTTCACTAATAAAACAAAAAAAAAATGTAAAAAAACAGACGAAAAAAAGATAGGGAAAAAACGTTTGATTGACTAAAGATAACAGAGAAGCAAACAAGAGACGAGACTAAAAAGAAATTGAAAGCGAACAGACGATAAAGAGTGATGGATTAGCGGGGGAAAAACGAGCTGATGGAGACTCGACAAAGACATGAAGAGGATATTAAGGAGCAAACAGGGACGTGGGTCTGGGGGTTTAGGCAAATAGTCTCTGGAAAGAAAAGGGTGATGATTGGTGAGAAAACTGAGACAAGGAAGAAGTGATTGAAATATTTCACTGATAATCAGTAAGACGTTATTTTTCGTATTTCTTCGACTCATCTTCCCAAATATTTTTTTTTAGATTTGTCCCTTCTTTATTTACATTGTATTGGACTTATATAAGTTTTGCTTTCCAGCTTTAAGATTTATACGATTGTACGACTGCGAATGCGTTAATGTTAATTTTGAAGTAGTTATTTCCCTTTTTAACAATTTGGGGAGTGGATATTTTCGCAAACTGTCATATTTTTGAAATTTTTTCTACAGCCACAAATATTGTCCTACAGATCAAATATTGTCTTTATCATCTACGAATTGTTTGCAACAAAAATAAAACTTGGAAAAGGAAAGCCTTCGTTAGTTACACGTCCTTGACTATTTGCTTTCATAGGTATTTTATTTTGTTATTTTATTTATAGTTATTTTATTTGTAGATGCTAATGAATAGCATCTACAAATAAAATAACTATCCGATTATCTGCTAGTGATTTTTCTTGGGAAATATGTCGCCAATCTCTTCAGAAAAAACATTTTTATATATTTTCTTAAATGATTAAATCTTTCTCCCTTCCTTTCTCTTTATTCTATGTTACCTCGATTACTTTAATTCTACCATTACGTTTCCCCACATAAAATAAGCATTGAAATATTAGCCAAATTACATACGCCGTTCTTATTCGTCATTTAAATCTGATTGGCTTCAAATATGTCCAAATTGCCGCCATCTTTTAGTATAACTAAGCATAAATTTCTCATAGAGACAAGTACGTGGGTCAAAGCCTGAACTCACTACACAGTCATATATAACTTTTATGAGAGCCAGCAAGCTCATCTTCGTTATTTTCTTGTCGACGAGACCTAGAATACGCCCACTGCATCCCCAACAAAGAGGTAAGACACCTCACATAAAAAAGATGAATGCTTACGGTTCGAGTATAAATATTTATCTATAGATATATGAAATGTTAACTTTAGCGATGGCAGGTAGAAACTGAAAAACTATGGTACTTCATGAAATACAAACAGAACTATCTCTGTTGACATAAAAATATAATTGGAATAACTTTTGTTGGTACACATCAGATCTTCCATTACTTCTTAATAGACAGATATCCTCAGCAGGAAGACGTTTTCTCGGTACTGTTTGGTTATGCGGAAGAAATAATAAAAAAAAGATTGTTTTTGTGTAGTTTAGAGCCATCGAAGCGCTTAACTTGATTTGATAAAAAAATATATGATTCGAGCTGATTTTGATTCGGGGATACAAAAATAAAAGAAAAATATTTTTTTATAAAATGATTAACTTATTTTTCTGGTCTGGCCGTTCTATAATAATGTGTTCGATCTTTTAGTCGCATGTACGTATATTGATATACTGGAATGTCTAAAATATAATTTTTGTGTGCTTCTACAATATATATATATATATATATATATATATATATATATATATATATATATATATATATATATATATATATATATATATATATATATAATGCGTGTTATTAAGATATAGCAACCGAACAAAGTGGAAAAGCTTTTTAATCACAACGCGTTTCACCTTCCTGTGTTACGTAAGCGTCTTCAGGTTAGAATAAAAGACAAAACTATGTTGTCTTTTATTAAAACTGTTAATATCTGTTAATATATTAAAACTGTTAATATCGGTTCGGTCGGAATGAAAGAACAAATCTGCCACAAGAAGATCGCTATATATATTTGAGCATACATGTTCCGTTGAATATGACAGAAAAGAAAATTTGATGATTTTTTTTATTATTCTCAATCGTTTTAGTATACTTATGCTTTTAAGTTTGGTGGGGGTACGGAGTGTAAAAATTGTCTGTTGCCTGATGTGCTTTCCGCATTTCTTCAGCTGTTATCAAGGGTTTTTTTATTAGTTGTTGTTAGTTTCTTTTCAAGGTTGTCTTTTCAAGACTTAGTTGTGTGATGCCTTATATATATATATATATATATATATATATATATATATATATATATATATAGTTGTATATTTAGGCAGCAATCCTTCTTTTATGCAAGTTTCATTAAAAACGACAGACAAGGTACTACGGTTACGTTTTTTATTTAATTTTTCTTGTGTACGAACAAGAGCTTTCTTTCTTTTTTTTGGGGGGGGGATTAAAACACCACTACTACACACTAAGACATATACATAATGCACACACTCAATTAAGCTGAAAAATCAAATCATCCTTGATAATGGCTAAAGGTATAGCCGAAAGCGCTCGGAAAAATAAAACATTTGGACAGTTCTTACACACCCTTTGTCCATCAAAGAAAGCTCTTGTTCGTACACAAGAAAAATTAAATAAAAACTTAACCTTAGTACCTTGTCTGTCGTTTTTAATTAAACTTACATATATATATATATATATATATATATATATATATATATATATATATATATATATATGCGTGAAAGGAGATGAACGTTAACTAAGCCACAGTTAATATCCTAGATATTTGTACCGTATATCTGACTAGTGCAATGATAGGCGTTACAGACAGTCTGTAATTATATGACTCGTTCTTGTAAATGGATCATGGTTAACTGTCAGTGGGAGTCGACATATTGTTGCGCAATTATGAAAGATTTTATATAATTGCAGGAGTACAATGGGGTTTCTGGAAGATGGATTGATTGATCACTTCATCCGGTGCAGCCTGTTTGGTGGTCATCCTCATAAAGCAAGTGGACAGTAATCCGTAATACTTCCAGGGTGACGAATTACTCTAATTTCCTTCGTGTTTCAACTGTAAGAAGAATGTTGCACATAGTTATTTTTCACAAATTTTCCTAATTTGTTAAGCAGACTCCCGCGTTCATGCTTTTCCGAACTTTACAACAATAATATTTTCAAGTGAAGAGTCAAGAGTTATCTGACCTATTTATCTTCATGATCTTCAATTCCAACCATCTTCCCTTTAATTCTTTTCCTCTACATTCATTATAACACTTTTTAACTTTAACTGTCTACCTTGAGTGTCTCGGACTGAGGAATCGGAGAGCCATGTTCGAATTCCAGTCGAATCCATTGCATTCACTTACGTGCTAATACCCTTGTGAAAAGTAGGAATCCTCTTCTTCTCCCCCCAGCTATGGGTAAATAGCAGAACAGACCGAGTTGTCTTGGGTGGCAACTGGTATAGCGCAGAAAGTCATGGCAACCTACTGCGGGAAAAAAATCTGCCTCGTCAGTCATGTATCGAAGATGCATGCGCGTCTAAGCGTGTATCACTCATGGCACATAACTGACTGATATGAGATACGCATCAACGTAAACAGTCCGAAAGGACGACACGCGTCACACTTTTTCCACTTTGTCATACAGCTTCCCTTATTTTCGTCTACCGGCCTGAATATTCGAAAAATATTATTAAAGAGAAATAGGAACACATAGGAGAAAGAGCATATAGTTTTTCTTTCATAAATAAACGGGGCATCTAATAAAAATGACTTTTAAATATTAATTAAGTATGTATAATACATATGTTTCCATAATTGAGCACACGAATAATCATATTGAGATAAAGAATGACTGAATAAAATACATAATATATATATATATGTGTGTGAGTGAGTGTGTGTGTTTGAAAAAGAGAGATAGAGTGTGTGTGTATGTGTGTTTGATTTATATATATATATATATATATATATATTAAATAAAAACAGATTGCTTTAAGGTTCCATATAATAAATTATTTCACCACAGCCCTTTTAAAGGACAGTGGATCATCAGATTTATTTCCAAATGTTGAAATGAAAAAAAAAATATAAAAATATATATATATACATTTGCTCATGAGCGTTTCAATTAGATAAATCCTTTGAACTTTTCTTAATTTATTGAATATATATATATATATATATATATATATATTAACTATTGATTAAATGCACAAATTAATGATCACATTGAGATGCAATGCATACTTGTATAAAGTAGCAATCAAAATATAATCTTATACACATACATATATATGTAGTCTTATATATATATACATACATATATATATATATGTATATGGAGGACTATATATATATATATATATATATATATATATATATATATACATATATATGAAAAAATATAGTATTAAGTTGTGCTATATTTGTGGGATAAAGTGCTCAATATCAGGGATAGAACGTATGTAAACATAAAAGTCAACATTGAAGTCAAAAGTCAGAGGCCTCTGAGTGTTGACTTCAATGTTCACTTATATATATATATATATATATATATATATATATATATATATATATATATATACATAGCTGTATATTTATCTAGCTAGCTATATATATATATATATATATATATATATATATATATATATATATATATATATATACATATATATATATATATACAGTGTGCTATAGGTAAATTTTTTGCATTTTATATTTTTTATTATGCGCCTGTGCGTTGTTCGTTTTGATTTTGTCGACTACACAGTATAGTAGGGGCAGCTGGTCTGTGAGAAAAAACGGCACCTTGACGAAATTCACCCGGCCATGATCCTGCAGCTTATCATGATACCAACACTTATCAATTTAAATGTAACCTTGTGAAAATGAAAATCGAAATCGCAAAAAAACAACTTAGAATTCCCAATAATAAAATCACAGGGTATACACAACAGATTAAAACTCTCAATCACTCCTGAACTGTTTAAAGAAATCCTACATAGACTTGCAGAAATTGCTAATAAATCTGAAATTCACCACCGTCTGAACATTCCAAAAATTAATACACTATATAAATGATATATTCATCTCCCAAATAATAAAGATAAATTCATTAACATCTCTAACTACGAACTAACAGACAACCAAAAGGACTGACGTGTCATCTTTACAAACAATACAATAGATTGGATTAAAAATAACTGAAATTGAAATGTTATATCAAAACATACAAAAACTTAAAGAACAACAACTAATAAAAATAAATCCAGAAATCGTGATCTGCTCCAAGCTGAAGCAATGAAAAGAAAAAAAACTCTTCCAAGCTCCTAACAAAACAATTAAAAATCGCAGCCCGGGGAACTACGTAACAATACTCATATAATTTTAAAAATAGCAAATAAAACCACTATCTTCGTTGAATTAAATAAATCTGATTATAATTTGAAATTACAACAAATACTCGACGGTCACGCAAAATTTAGAAAAGTCAACAAATTCCTATTAACCAACTGAAATTGAAAATCGATAAACTGGTCACAGGCAACAACGCAGAACAGTACAACTTAAAACTTTCTAAAATAATTGTTGACTACAAACCAAGATACATGTATGGAATTGTTATATACGGTACATATGGGCACTAATAGGTATGTCCCAGTCCTCACAAATACGTTGGACACTATTGTAAGTGGGGGTTATATGCTTTCTAAATAGTCTACCACTCGCTGTGGTTTACCTACTTCACGCTGCTGGCGAGTATTTTATTTTGTTGATGTTATAAAGATTACCATTTCATTTCCAACCTCCGTTTTGGTTATTCCTCATTCAGTAACCCTTTCTAGGTTACCACAGGAACTATAAAAATACATAGACCTAATTACCTTCTCCGTACTATCATATCCCAAATCCCTACTCCGCTTTATCATTTAACCAAAATCATTAACGAACTGATTACATCATACATACCTAATAAATATGGCATTAAATCAACTCACGGACTAATCCAACTCTTAAAAACACAGAAACCTAATAATGAAACCATAGCCTCACCTGATGTAGAAAGATTATTTACAAATGTCCCAATATGAGAAACGATTAATATAACTACAAAGAAAATTTTCCACAATCCATCTCTCCCTCCACTAAAAATTAAATTACAGAAACTACTTTTGACTTGTAACACCGAAGTTCCAATCACTGACCATCAAAATAATATCTACGTACAACATGATGGAGTTTCCATGGGTTCACTTCTGGGACCAACATTTAGTAACTTCTATTTGATTAACCTTGAAAATAAGATATTTAATACCACTAAAAAAAAAACATCTACCTAGGATGTGTAGATGACATTCTCATCTTAGTTAAAAATATAAATAAAATACATGAATTGCAAAAAGAAATTACCAAAAAGGTTTTTAAATACGCATACTTAAATTCGCATATGAATTTAACAACAATAGAATTCCTTTTCTTGATGTACTGATAGACTCCAATAATAATACATTTACTACCTCTCCATATAAAAAAAATAACTAGCGTAAACACGGTTTACATGGTTTGGGTAAATAGTTATGAATGTGAAATCTAAAAAGGAAAAGAAAAGAAAAGAAAAAACTTCGACGCCTTCATTAATGAATGTAATATCAACAATAACAAGTTGGTCAGAGAATTCGAGAGGATTACATTAAAAATAAATAGACATATGCACAGATTATTCAACCAAATATGCTTGAATGAAGATGTGCTATCTATCTATCTATCTATCTATATATATATATATATATATATATATATATATATATATATATAAAATTGAACACTGAAGTCGACACTTAGAGGCGACAGTCCGTTTCGTGGCCTGACGATTGCATCTAGCATGAAACAGACTGTCGCCTCTAAGTGTTGACTTCAGTGTTCACTTATATTTACACACGCTCTATCTCTGATATTGAGCCCTTTATCCCATAAATATACCACACATTAAGACTATATTTCTTGATATATATATATATATATATATATATATATATATATATATATATATATATATATATATATATATATATATTAACTGCGCGTAAAAGCTCACATGAATCAGAATAGACAAAGATTGACTGATTATATATATATATATATATATATATATATATATATATATATATATATATATATATATAGGCAGCATATTTTCATTCAAGCATGGTTTGGTTAAATAGTTTAGACGTATTATGCTAATCCTCTAAAGTTTACGGATTAATTTCTTAGTGTTTGTAGGCAATTGAACGAGAAAAATACCGAGATTATTATTCATATGATTTTTATTTTCCCAAGTACTTTCTATCTCATCTGAGATCATCTTCAGAGGTTGAATTTCTAAGACAAAGAATTACTATTGGTTATGAATGTGAGAACATTAACGTTGCAGAAATTGAAAAATGTTTAAACGCTATGTAAGGGTGGTAACTTATGTCATTTTTTATTAGAAATATAGTAACGTGTTTTAAAATATTTTTAATTGTAGTTTTTAAGAAATTTTTATTTAATTATTTTTTAAAAAACTTTGTTGTTATAAACACTTTAGAATTTTGTTGCTATATTCGTAATTGACTTTATTTCTGGCCGCATTTTTTATATAAAGTGCTTCTAGAATTTGAAGCTATTGTTTATTACTTTCGTGGTGGCGTATAGTTGTGTTGTCGATTAATATCTGTATAAATTGTGAATGTGGACAGGAATGTTCCTTTAAATGTTGTGAAATTAAGCTATAATCATTTAAGTGAAATGTAAGTCTCCTTGACATGGTCGTAGTATTAAACAGATGTATATGTTAACATATTTGTCAGAGATACAATCTCCCAAAAGACATTTATATTGATATACGATGTTGGTCTTACGTAAAACGCTAGCTGACGGAGAAGAGCTAGTGTGAATGATTAAGTTGGTTGTATTAAATATAGTGGAGTATATAATAAGATTGCGATATAGTAATTTGATATGTATAGGGTTAATTGAGGAAGTATTATGTTCTTTTTGGTTTGTTTTAATCTTTCTAATAGCTCGTCTAATTTGTTCATCAACAATGTAATTAGGAAAGTCATTATTAATGAGAGTTTGTTTGAGGTGTTTTAATTCAGTGTAAAAAATCTTTTTCTTTGAAGAATTCATTTTTGCATGATTGATTAAATTTCGTATAATGGGTATTTTATAATAGATATTTTGTAATAGGACATTCGCTTTTATAACTGAGCGTGCACGTGTCTACGCTAGTTGTTTTTTTACATGTGTGTGTGTCTGTGTGTGTGATATAATGTAAAAGGTTGAATATATATATATATATATATACATACATATATATATATACACATGTGTGTCTATATATATATATATATATATATATATATATATATATACATATATATGCGATGTTACACACACACATACACACACAAACACACACACACCCACACACACACACATATATATATATATATATATATATATATATATATATATATTGATAAATTTGACAAGGTGGAAAAGTTTTTAATTGATTTTATTACGCGGTTCGGCATAGTTAAATAAGTTTCCTCAGATCAGAACGAAAGAAATATATGTGCGTGTGTGTGTGTGTATGCTTCAATATTAAATCTTTAATACTTTTTCCGCTAAGCTGGTAAAGAAATAACAACTCCAAGACAACATCTGTCATTGAAAATTTAATATTCTCACCTTAAGTCCGTTATGCAGGACGTCCGATCAGCTTATATATCGCTGTGTCCTGATACTTAATTTTAGCCCGAAGTGTTTTCGTTCAGTCTGTTCCTTCCTCTTACTTGTTTCTTTCGATATTTTCTATTCTTTTGATCTTTTTCTAAATGATTCCGCCATTCTCTTTACTGCCAATTCTTCCTACCGATCCAAACGACTGAAATAAGCCTTAAATGACAAGGGAATACATAAAGGCGCAGAACGCGTTGCAGTGTGACATTTACGCTTGGCTCGCGGGCGCCATTCGGTGTTTATAACTTTCCTCCTTTACTAAAGAGTTCTACGGTCGTATCTTAAAGACCTGAGGGGTTTTGTGCATCTCTTCTCGTTGCCTTTCTGCTTTCACCCAGGTTAGCTCTGTTCGGTCGGCTATCTTGTTATTCTTCTCCGCTATTTGCAGAGGTCATGTTCCGTGGAGTTGAACGAAAATGGAAGAGGCAAGTTCTTCCTTTGTGCAATGATCGTTTGGTTGTCAGGACGACGATTACTGACTTTACTTCCGTTTCAAAATGGCCTCAGATCCGAATTTCAATGGGAATCAAAAGAAGGCGGAAAGGAAGAAAGAGTTGTACTCGGAGGACGAGCACGGCAAAGAATATGCAAGAAATGAAAAAGCAAGAAAAAGTTATTTTAAGAAAATAAAGAAGTGAAGAAAGAGTAAAAATGATAAATTATTACTTCTACTTTTAAATGTTGTGTGTCTTCAGGAAGTTGGCGATAATGACACTCACACCATTCAATCCTTTATAGTTTTAAACAATATGTCCCCTGATTAACCATCCCCGTTTCTGTTCTGCTATCAAGCTCGTTAGATAGGGTGCACAATGTTTCCCTCTTGCGTTTAAAATATCCTGCCGGGTGTTATATTCTCGAACGCCTTTCCTTGAATAAGTCCCCCAAAAAATGTCATATGTCTCTCTGATTTCTGATTAGAAATGTCCTTTTTTTCTTCAGGCTTTTGGTAAAACTTCCACGTTGCTCACATGTTCCCTCTAAGGTATTCTCAGTATCCTTCTTTAGAATCTCAGTTGTGTTGCCTCACGTCTCCTCTTCATAAATGAACAAATTGTCCAGCATTCACTTCGATATAAGTGGACTGATATTAGCAGTTCAATACTATTTTCTTTGTTTCTAATGGAATTTTCCTGTTTCTTCATACTTTGCTTGGGTTTTGAAAGTTTCTTTCGCTATTCCATTTTGCCTTTGTATTTCTGTGTCACGTTTTCCATTGTTTGTTATTTCCCAGTTACATTTCTGTACTTGATGATTCTGACACCTCCAGTTTGTAACCTGTTTCTTGTGTGTCCCTCTTGCTAACAAATGTACATACTGTCTTCTTACAACTAATGGTTAGTCTTTTCTTTTCGCTTTCCTTTACTGCTTGGATTGAGAAGTCCTAGAATTTCCTTTATGTGACTGCCATCAGCACAGTGACACCTGCGTATTTTATTATTGGGTCGTAATATTTTTGTTTCTTATTGATAAAACTAAAATGGCACAATCTCTCAGCTGATAAAGGGGCCTCGTTTATGAAGCTGTTTATAAGAGTCAATTATTCAGTTGCAGAAGCGATGTTTCAATTTACATAGAAATTTCAGCTGCGTCTTTCGTATGTCAATGGTTAACAGGCTCGTACTCAATCAGGTTCCATGCTTTGAACGGCTACTAGGTTTCAAGTTCACTTCAGACCTCAAGTGCGACTCATATTTACAATCTAAAGACGCTGGAGAAATGGTCGGCTCATTCTATCGACCCAGAATGTACATTATTTCTTCTATATATATTTTTTTTTAAATGGTATATCAATGCCATATCAGGGCCGGGACTGCCCAGTCATTATTTCTCAGCTTTAATAGAGTTCAAAATTGTTGGGGAAGCCTTAATTATCATTCCCCAGCCTCTTTTACGCAGACACAACATCACAACCCGATCGCTACTCTGTCCATCGTAAATGTTTAGACGAAGTACATTCCATAATCCCACTAGTTTAGACCTTTACTCCAAGGAAATGCCACGGAAGTGAATCACCCTCATTTCATACTTATTCCAAATGTAGTGAGAAAGTTCCACGAAGACAGATTTTTTCCAAGAACTGCTACTTCGTTAAGGACACTACGCCTTGAACGCTTCCCTGAACATTACAATCTTAACCTCACCAAGTTAAGAGTCGCTTCTTGTCTATCCTCCTTATCCTCATATTCTTCACTTCGTACTATGTACTCTTTCATTCATAATCACCATTTTAACAGTAAGCCATTACTTTGACAGTTTTTCCAGCTTTGAGTTAAATGGAATAACTGTATAATTGTGTATACTGAAAAGTTCGAATTTCTTTTTTTACTGTTTACACGAGGCTTTTAATTTCCGTGTCCCTTCAAGACGTGGCTGTTTTGTTAATAATTCTCCTTTATGAGGTGGTAACATTAACAAGTAATTTCTTGCTCCAGTTAACAACAGATTGTAGGTCATTCTTTAGATTAACTGCCAATTTGACCTTATCGAACCGATCAGACTTACTATTAAACCCTATCCATGGTTTCGAATTCAAAGTTTTCCTTTTTTTTTTAGACTAGCCGTAATGCAGATAGTAGGTCAAATTAAGTGATAGCAGGTAATTTTCCTGAATAGATCAAATGGTTCTGCGTGCAAAGGGGCGATTGTCGTCGCAAAATAAAATGAGATTCAGGAACCCTCAAGTGGAAAGACGATCGTGCAACATGTAGAATTTCATTTTCTTTCCAGACGACAATTGTCTCCATCTTTTTTTTTTACTTCTATTCCCGAAAATTGCCTTGTACTATTAAAGATGGCCTCCAGTATATGTATTTTTTTTGTTTTTTTCTTTTTGTTTGCTTTGTGGATTATTCTTAGAATATTTTACTCCGTTGTTATTGATAATTTCGTTTCATCGTTTAAACTGATCAGCGATCTTCTTTGATGAGGGTTGATCGAAAAGCTGACCATTTAAGAAGATTTAGACCACATTCCACTTTTCGACACAAATTTTCAACTCGTTGCCGATTTTTCATGCTATGCTCAAGTGTTTTATCACTAAAAATATTTGAACGAAGTTTTATTTAATATTTGTTTTAATCATTTCATCCCAAGCAAGGTGATACTACCAGTGAGAAGCAAGGGGCTTAGTGGGAGTGGAAGAAAATAAGAAGACTTTAGTGAGGCGAAAGGGCTATAAAAGACTAGGTTTCAGGAATAAGAAAGATGGCGATTGATGTTGTATTTAAATTTCTGAAACTTGTAGATTACAGGGAAGCATGAAATCGGATTAATTTCCACATGTAAGAAGTGCGAGAAAAACTATTCGAATAACTTACGGTTATTTTAACAGTAAAACGATGAGACCTATTAGTCAATTTAATAATACTCTTAAATTCATTCGGTCGAGATACCAAGTAGCAGGGTGCATTAGAACAATTTCCATGAAAATATTTATGGAAAAGACAGAGGGAAGACACTTAATCGCGATGGGAATGCGACTGGTCGAGAAGCCAGGTGAGGACCGATAACTTTACAGAACCTTCTTTAGATTTTGTCGAGAATCCTGAGATATAAAACCGGAGCTACAGATTAGATTTAGAAGCAATATTCAATGCACAAACGAAAGGTAGATTTATAAATGTGCAGGATGGATTCTGACGAGAAAATTTCTCTAACACATCACAGTCAACCAAAATTCGTAGCAACAGACCTAGAATTTGATTCAATATATTTGCTCCACTTAATTCCTGTTCTCGAAAATGAGCTCCATTCAGTTGTTAACTGGGACAATAAATGACTTGTAAATTTTAATGATTCCAAAACGAAAGTGCTATACTTTGATCACCATAGACAACCATTTTTACCCTCCATCAGCATGGCTAATGCTTAACTCCAAGAAACTCATTGCGCTCTCATGGTCTCAGTTGCCAATTTTACTTTATCGGACCTATCGGGCTTACTTAAGAAAAACAGTTAATAGTTGTTTAATCAGCATACACACTTAGTTGATGACATCAGGAAGAACGTTGATGAAGATTACAGACAATGTAAGTCTAAAGATAAAACCCCAAGAGACCCTGCATAAAGTTGAAATGATCTAGAAGCGTTGCCGTTCAGCGTGATCTTCATTACACGATTTGTTAAGAACAATTGGATTGTCAAATATCCGATTAGATACACCATAGTCCTTGAGCTTGTGGAGAATACTAGCATGTGAAACTGTGCCAAACGCCTTCATGATATCTAAAGCCACAGACCGAACTTCACAGTCCTTATCTGAAGCCTGTTGGAGAATTTCACAAATAACCAAAAATTAACCAAAATTGATTAGATCCTCTAGTACTTTGTTAAAAAGAAATTTTTAAAAAAATAATCGGATTATAATTCGATAGATCAGAAGGTTCATCAGTGTGCTTAAAGACGGAAGAGGATTGCCAACAAGCTGGAAAGCAAGAAGCAGGAAGGTATTTTTGTAGAGTATGGAGAGAACAAGGGCCCGTTCAGGGGTACATTTCCTTAGAACAATTGCTGGGATACCGTCAAGTCCACAAGTCTTTTGGATATCTACTTTGAAGACGATGGCAGAATACATGGATAGAATTATATTGATATCACTCAGCAAATATTTCGTTCTATCGGGAATATCTGGCAAAGATTTTCTTGAAGTGTCCAGAGTGGAGATGGAAGAGAATTTCCGAACAAAGCATTCGGTTTATCAGCCGTGAGTGTAATATTCAAATTGATTGAAAGTTTGGGGGATTCTCTCTTGTTTAACGTTTTCTTAAAGACATGCCATGAATTTTTAGAACCATACTTGTGAGAGTTTATAAGGTGTCTCATTCTATCAGCGAATATAGACTTTACTTCATTGAGGACATGCTTGCACTCATTACGAGCAGATACAATAGAGGCACCTGTTATCTATGAATTATAAGCATTTGTTACAAAGATAGACGTTTTGTCTTCACCTATTTCAAAGTTTTAACCCTGAGGTAGAGAATTTACTTTTAATGTCTTTATAAATCCCATAAAAGGCAATGGCAATCATTCCTCTCCCCATCTTCATTTTCTTTATTATCTAGTAATTGCCGTACGTTCATGGGGGAAAATAGTAAATTACTGTTGCCTCAGTCATGGTTTCAAATTCAGAGTTTTTCTTCGCTTAGATTGATTGACATCGATGACTAGAGAGCCCAAATTATCCTGTTATTTTGTCGGCAAAAACTACGAAAATTTCGACAATGAAATCTAAAGAATCATTTTAGGAAAAGCTTTGTTCGAAACGATACTGTAGATTTTATTGTTCAAATCAGCTTGGGTTTTGTTCATTGATTCCGAAAACGGATTGCCGATACACTTAAAATATCCAGATCAACCATTAAGAATTACACCCGTTGGTTATGTTAAGCAGCGTCGAGCATGCTCAGTACCTAAATGAGTGACCGCTTGGGTATATCCGGATCTGTAAGTTTCGATGTGCTGTTTGTGTAATGGATAATGGTTTTAAATTGTTAATCGGAGAGCCGAGTTCTAATTCACGTTGGATTCGTTATATTAATGTTGTGGTGTCCACCCTCTAAAGAGTCTATGTTGGACTCTTCCGCCTACTATGAAAATAGTAGGAGAGAAGGCCTTGGGGTAGCGGTCGAATAGATTGAACGCTGGGTCAACCGACACACTCACTAGTCTTGTAATACTCTTCTGTTATACTTACTGCTAATATATGATATATCTGCAACACTTGTTTGGTTATTTCTTTAACCATTTACTTGGTCACAACAATTAACTTACGCACAAATACCTTTAGGAAAAGTATCAATTCATCTCTTCTCCCTCAGTTATGGGTTAAATAGTAAGACGTGTAACTAAATCATGGCTATTTAAAAAAAATAAAACGAATTCTTACAATCTAAAAATATTTTCTGGAAAAGTTTGAGAAGCCGTACAAAAATAATGACTCAATTCAACGAAGTATCCGATAACAAATTGACTAAACAGTACTTTGTTTGTGCGAATGTTCCTTTTTAACCCAATTATCGCTGGTGTTAGTTTAAACTGACACTATTTCATCCCATATATTGTGACAATTTTACTTTGTATTTCTTTGATTCGAGATGAAAACTTTCCAATATTTTTGAATGAAACCTTCTCTTTACAAAATAACAATTTATAATTATAGATTAGATGTATGAAAAAAGAAGGTTTTGAATTGTGACAGTCAAAGAATTGTGAATCACGAGAGATCATCGCCAAAGAAAAAAATGAACCACCACTAACCTACCAAATGTCAGTTTTCATTTAAAGACGGCAGTGTTATGTATGCAGTCAGATTAGAATATCTAATATGTGCTCCCAAAAAAGAAAAAAAAAGATTGAATCGAAAAGAAGTTCTGCTCCGACAGAGTCAGAGTGAAAGCAGCAATGAACGAAACCTGTCTGGAATTAGCAGAAATGGAATTACTAAACAGCATATTATTGAGGAAGCAAAATAATTACGGCTTGGCGGGGAATTTCTAACTCGTCCACGATATTTACATGATATAGCATCTTCGAATTGCATTACAATCTCGTCTTTGTACACTACTCTGAATGAAAAAAAGGTTAATTATCTGGAACGTGTGCATTCTGAGTATGACGATTAACTAGTTAACTAGATCAGGCAGGAAAGTCTCTTGACTGCTGTTGTTCCCAGGTCTAACCTGACCGAGGCTGATAGCACATGTTAGGGTGCAAGCTATGGACACATAGCGAACCCCAAAACAAAAATCAAAAGTACATTTTTTATAATAAATGACCAACAATACATTTTCATATCTACAAACTATATATCTAAAAAAGCATATCTTTACCCTGACAGTATAAAACCATGTACAAAGGTATTTGTAGTTGAAAGCATAGAATTGCGTGCGGGATATTTTGATTTCGGCATTAAATAACCCATAGCGGTTGATATTGCCGCTAAACAAAATCAACCAGTCACTAAAAATACGTCGAACAGTTAATATAAAATATTATTTCTATTTAATCCACTTCTCTCTCTTTAGTACAATTATCCAAGTATAGAGCAATAGCCTCACTACGATGGGTTTTGCTGCCGTAGTTTCCATAAATTTGGTTTTACAGGTCGGGGTTGCTAGCCCCATGCTCCATTCAGTATTCTTCTTCTAAAATGGTTGCTAACAAAATTTCTGCTATTTAATCCATAGTAAAGGGAAAATTGATGAATTTATACCTACCTCGAGAATATTTGTGAGAAAGTAAACGCACCGAACTTAGTCGGAATATGATCTCGACATGACGATACCCCTTTCCGTTGCAGTAACCATTAAGCTACATGTACATATGAACGGAACAATTTCTTCGATTGTTAGCAAGTCTATGACAAAATATGCTGCCGAAGACTTTTACGAATCTATCAAGTATTTTAGCAAAAGCGTAACGGCCAAACAGCTTAGTTGAGATTTACCACTGTCAGTGATTTTAATCCTCACTAGATGACCTTGCACCATACTAAGCTAACCTTAGTGAATAATTACAGTGTAAAAGCCATAAGCTTCCCTATTTTTGGGGACATTTGCATCATCACCCAACACTTCCCTTTGGGGATAAGCGCATCGAACCAATTAAAGCCGCGCCGGCTTTCTACATCTGAAATTCACTGCACATCTGTTAAATTTATTCCCCCAATTCGTCTGACCCGAACTTAATTGAGAACAGTTTCCATTTTCTTTCAGTTAGACTATTCTACAGAACCAATTACGAATGGGTTGCCAACTTGTTCAGAGAATAAATTAACAATGATTTGCCAGTTCGATTGGGGGAAAACCTGTCAGAATTTCCGAGACGAAACGTTGTGACTAATCAGTGATTCGTACGGACGAAGAAAGTAGATGTTCATCCCCAAGAATTACTGAATTGAGAAAAATGGTCGTGATCAAATTGGGCATAACTCAAAAGTGTTTGCTCCTATTTGACGAATTTATATGCCAATCAATTCCGGAAATAACATGTTTAAAGAATAATGAAATAACGACTTCTTAGAATGATGAAATGTTCTTTAGTGAGATGCTGGCCGAGCGATGATCCCACAAACATTCTAAAGTCCTTAATTTTATCCGGATTCCATGGTTTGCACATTAGCCGGTCTAGCATTGAACGAGATTAGTTATTCTTTTAATTACAGATATCTGACTATTATTAAATGAGTTTATATTGACCATTATTACCAGTTTGAAGACCGGGGATATCACATAACATTCTCGTTACGAAAAACAGTTTAAATCAAGTTTAAATGAACCTATGTCTACTGTTTGACTCAGGTGTAAGCTGAAACTATGCCCAGATAGTTTTACTCTAATGTAAATCGAATCTATATCTGCATATGTGACTCTGATATAAACTGTCCCATCTCTACCTATTATGTCCCTAGAGGAAGCAGGACATATGTCTACCTTTTTTCATTTTATGTATATCTACCTTTCGGACTCTTATTTAAACCGGACTGACATTTGCCTCATCTGACGTTAATATAAACCAAATCTACGTATAACTTTTATAGTCTGGTATAAATACGTGTATCTTTTTGACTCTAGTTTAAATTAGACCGATGTCTACTTATTCTGACTCACGTGGGAACCGAACCTACGTATACCATTTTCACTCTAGCGTAATACGGACTTACAGCTACCTTTCTGGCTCTACTCTAAACCGGACCTACATATACTTTTTGGACTCTCGTTTAAACTAGATCGATGTCAACCTATTCTCATTCTAATGCAAATCGGGTCTATGTATACCTTTTTTAGTGTAGTGTAAACCAGACCTACGTATCCATATCTCTATCTTTCTGACTCTAGTGAAAAAAATGACCTATGTATACATTTCTGACCCTTGTGTAAGAAGCTCCTACGTATACTATTTTCACTTTAGAGTAAATCGGACCTACGTATACCTCTTTGATTCTAGTATAAATTAAATCGATGTCTGTCTATTAGGATTCTACTGCAAACTCCTGGATATGACTATAGACTACATACGGTAGCAAGATCTCTGATCGCGAGATTGGAGGATTTGAGGAGCGTGGAACCACCACTTAATTGCTGTTATCCCTAGATAAACCCTGACATGGAGTGGTAGCACCTGTTAGGGTCTCTGCTATGGGCAAATAGTAAACCCCAAACCAAAATAAAACCGTATGAAAGTGCAAAAATATATTTTTATAGTAAAATTTCAAGCAATGCATTTTTATATAAAAAATACCAGCAATATATATTTATAATAAAATTGCCAACAATAAATCAATCAGCATGAAATATCTCTTTCTTGACATTAATCCATATAATATCCTACAATTTCGTAAGGAGATCAAACTGTATTCCATAATATAACTTCAACAAAACTACACCGTAAAACATACATATCACTGTCTCCGGCAAACATGTATATGCATAAAAGATGAGTATCATTTACCATGTATTCAATTGTGAAAGTAGAATAGCGTATACCATATTTTTATTACTTCAAAACAAAACAAAGACGAGGATACGAGTCAGAAACAATCAGATCAACGTCACGTCTAAAAAGAAATTAGCCAGAGAACAAGCCGTAGGTTACAATGGCCGAAATGTTTTATAAAGTGGTTGTGCTGATTAAATGATAACATGAGACTTCAGTCTACATTGCTTAACATTTCATTCGCCCTAGTATTTTGTCTCTTACTCTCAACAATCTTACGGTGCCCTCGTCCGATATGTTGACTTTACATTCTGACTGCGATGTTTGAGAGACTGCTCGAAACAATCTTTAGGGTGGTTGTTTTTATGCTATCTGTTCAACATGCTTGTTCCTACGCTTGCAATTCTGCATGCGAGTGTGAAGGTACGTACTTCTGCATTCGGTGGCTAGGAGTAACATCAGAGAAATTGCCCGCCATCGTTGATGTTCTGGTGTGTAATATGTGCCTAATATCTTTTCCGGTATAATACTATATAGTGATCAGTAGTGATGTGGAAACGAGATCGAATGAATGGCTATATAATAGCACACCGACTCAAAATTTCAGATAGAAAGAAGGCCTTAGAGGATAACCGCCGAACTGTTGTGATAAAGACAAAAAGCTAAGAGAATTACTTCGAAAGAATTATTTATTAACAGTAACAACAACCTATAAAACAATCAAACAGAAAGCTGTAAAACTGAGCGTCAGAAAACTTACGATAAAAAAAATAGAGTCAAGAAAAGACATCTGAAAATATGAAATGTATAAATCTTATCAGGCTCTTTAGAGGTCCTTAATAAAAAGAAACACAACTCTCCCTTAGGCAAATAATTATGCCTGCAACTTACATACTGATAAGAACTCTCTCCTTTGAAGAATCTTATATAACCGACCTAAAACTTATACTTAGAAGAGTTCGACATTGAATAATTCCTCCTGTTAGATAAAGAAATATTTCGGCTAAAACCCACTAAGTTCAACTGTATCTTCTTTGAAAACGTTCCAACTCGATTTGACGCCATTTACATCTTTATTCCCATCTCTTTCTACCTCGGTGCTTATAATGAAAACGGCCCGGAGATAAAAGACTTCCCCCAATGCTGGTATGAATAAAGACGAGAATATTTGATAAGTCGGCCAGTAAGAGTTTTTTCCTGTATTCTGGACTTTGTCATCAATCTCAATACATTTGCATATATATATATATATATATATATATATATATATATATATATATATATATATATATATATATATGCTTCGGTGAACAGGACTGACAAGGTATTTTGTTTAGTTTTTATTGTTTCTTGCATACGTACAATGTCTTCTTTTCTGGAATTAATGAATATAAAAATTGTACAAACTTTGTTAGTTCCATGCGTTTTCGGACAAACTATAAGCCATTTTGAAAGATTTTATTTTGTTATGCTACTTTAATAAACGGTGTGTAATTGTTATTGTAGATTGTATAAAAGTTACTGACCCAGTACAGTGTAGCCGTGTTCATAATGTAATTAAAGGTTAATTTCTTGTTTTCTTTTTTTTTCTTGTTTCATAATAAGGGTTTTCATCACTTTTAAATGCCTTTTGCAGTGATCTCGATGATTGTGTTGCGTATTGAGGTAGGTACGATTCAATTATGGGATTGAGATCTGATTGGAGAGATGTAGGGCCAGACGCCGTAGAATGATTGACGTAAAGAAATAAAGAGCGCCCCAGAAAAACAGTTGCATAACTCTGGATAATTGCCTTGAACAGAGGAGAATGGAAAAAAAAACATGATCGAACATACAGCTCGACCCACATACTCCCGATTAAAGAAAAAAGAAGTATCTATATAACAGTTTGTATTCTGCTTTCTGATTGATAACCGTGGCCAAATTAGCTATACACACACAACTGACTGGGTTAATCACAACCAATTAGCAACCAGAGTCATAAAAAGATAGACATAACGCTAACTTATAGTTTCTTGAAAAAAAAAGTCCGCCTCGCTTGAACTAATATAATGGCAATCATTACAATTTGTAATGTTACGTAAGTAATGACTGAAAAGAATAAGAAACCAGTTTTTCATAAGTAAATGATCATTTATTCATTATGGATTCTGCCAAGTTAACGTTTGTCTAATTTAGGGTATGGGATTTCAGATCTTTCTTCGAACGTTCGATCTTCCTGCAAGTTTGTAATGGATTCTCTCTTTCACAAGCACACATTCTCTCTCTCTCTCTCTCTCTCTCTCTCTCTCTCTCTCTCTCTCTCTCTCTCTCTCTCTCTCTCTCTCTCTTATATTTTATAGTCTATATCCTGTTGTTTTGCGTGTCTGTATCATAAATTCAGCTGGATTCACCTCCTCTTATGTCGGCGACCCGCCAAAATTCATTGGGCTTGATTCTGCACTTTGGGACTATGAGTTAACCTTTTAGGTTAAATTACGTGACGAGTAGCTCTTTTGGCCTTCTGAAGCGATATCAGGTAGAAAGCTAACTTTTATATCTCTTACAATTAACCCAGTTCATTTTGTGGTCACCAGAGATCAAATTCCTAGATCAAAATTTTCTGATTGACATTAAGTTCATTTCCCACGTCTAGTATTTCCTGACAGGAAGCACATACTATATAATGAATCGCTAGTACTTTCAGAAAATAACTTCTAGCTGCACACGACGGCATAACTATTAAAGATAATTAAAACAGGAATATATTTTTATTTATTTCATTATTATATCATGACTAAACAATTTGTTGAAAAAGAATTTGTTGATAATTGATTGCACATATTTGGCTTTTCCTTGTTATGAAATTCCCTGCAACTAGCGATCTTGTCTATCAGATTTTTACAGACATCGATACCTTTTTTAAATACTGAGATAGATTCATTGAGTTTAAATCCTTCTTCCACTGTATTTTATAAATGATTACTTTAGCCTTTCTTTAAAATGTTTCACTAAAGTGGAAAGGAGGATCAATCAAAACACAAATATACATATATACATGTACATATATATGATTTAGTGTTAACTGAACACAAAAAATCCGAATGAGGAAACAACGAAATCAAGCATGGCCAATCATATATGACTGTAAAAAGAGAGTTTCAAACATCTGTAGAATAAATTCAGAAAAATAGATGGAAATACATAACTTTGTTTTGTATTCCCATCTAAATGAGAAAAAAAGTGATAAAAGAATCAGTGGCTCTAATAAATACAACAGTGTGCCTTGCATACAAATGAACACCATATGAGATCATTTAATTAATAAAGAAAGGACATTACAGCTAATTCTAAAAATTCGGCCACTAAACTACAGCTCGTTGAATGAAAACCAAACAAATAATATTAGGTTTTAGAGCCTAATTTTCAATACCAAATTGTTCAATGGAACAGCAGTTTAAATTATTGATTAAGCAAGTTGAGTTACCTGTTCGTCATTAGTGCAAAAAGTTATATACAATGTTCACTGGAAGAATCACGTAATATCGCAAAGAGATCACGATAGATAAGCCACATTCATGAGATCGAATTGACTGATATGAGATCTCCTCTCGCAGATCGAATAAAGGATTCTAGTTCGAAATTTCCAGAGGCTTGCCTTCTGCCGTTAGGGCAACAGCTTTAGCGTACTGGCAGGTTTTCTAGAAATATCTTGAAAGATGTTGCCCTAACAGAATAATTACAGTAACTAAATTTAGCATTAATTAAAGTAGCGCAGAGTGAGATTCGTTTTTGATTCTTTTTAAAACATTATTTTACCTCCAAGCAAGACAATACTCAGCCGCTCAGCAGAAAGTGGGGGTTATTGAGTGTTAGAGAATATGAGAAAAACTTTTAAGGAAAGAGAATAATAAAAGAACAGACATGAAGAAGACAGAAGATAACGATCGACATTGCATTTAAATTTTTGATGATAAAAGTTGACTGCAAAGCAAGAAGTCGGAAGAAGTTCGACAACCGTGAAGTGCGTTAAAATAAACTATTATACTTAAATCTAGCATTTTCAACTAGAAAATATAATATATATATATATATATATATATATATATATATATATATATATATATATATATATATATATATATATATATAACTGGATTCTTAATGTCGCATTCTATATATAAAATTATTGTGTGGGTCACTCCCTGGCAAAATCAAGCCATCGGCACTTTCTTCTGCTCTGATTTTCTTTCACCTTCAACAAACTCTTGCAAAGCCAAATGGTGCTAGGGGATAGATGACGGGAGCAGGTTTTACTGAAACTGGAAGATCTAGTCCTGAACTTACACACACACACACACACATATATATATATATATATATATATATATATATATATATATATATATATATATATATATATATCGATAGATAGATAGATAGATAGATAGATAGATAGATAGATAGATAGATAGATAGATAGGTATGTATGTATCTATGGATTGCTACAACAAAAGTATTTCCTTCAATAGAAAAACTCCTCAGATAATGGGCATGGAGTCTGGAATAATTCCGGGACCACGATATTATTGCCATTAACAAGAGTACGTCTTGCGATAGCACCTTCTATGATACTTCCAACCACAATCATGATAAAAATAATTAATCGGGTCCCTAATCTGAAACAAATAAATTTTCAAATAAAAAATCCCGAGTCTTAGTGGCTTTGTTGCCTTGCTTGGGGTGTAAGTATTAAAAACAAACTATATGCCATGATTATAAATAAACCAGCAAGTGAAATAGCTCAAGATACGAACTACGAATTGTAAAAAAGCAAACAAGTACGAACATTTAAACATCTGAGAAGATTTTTAACAGAGGAAGGAATGCATGACACCGAAATCCAAAGGTACATTTTAATAGTTAAACATTGCATTCCAAAAGCTAAGCAATGCATTAAGGAAAAGAAAAATGAATATCAAGGCTAAAAGTACACTAATGCTTAAAATCAGAAATAAACTGTTGAAATTTTCGGGTACATAAGGAGGAAAGGGGACTTGGAGAATTTAAAAATGGAGTAGTGACACATGGTCTGAAGATCGACTGAGGCATGAAAAAGACATCACCATTCAGTTTTTAATGACAATCTCTATATATAGGTTCATCTATTTATCTGGATGAAGGTCAATTAGCGTGTGGTTAGGATTCGAATCTCGATTATGACTTCTTGATATCGCCCTTGAATGGGACTCCCAATGTACTACACTTGGGGAAAACCTTTAAAAACTACACAAGGTGTCGATGCAAAGATTTCAAGTCAAACTAAGGAGACGGAACTGTTCATCGATGTTTGTTGACTTGAAACCACAAGTCATTGTGACCGAGGCTACTCGTCTTGTTTAGCTGTTTATCATGCCAGATAATGTGTTCTCCCAGAAATTGTAGCTAAGGTCTGCTCAGCATAGTTACAATATAAGCCAAAGACTGATTATGCCGGTTTTGAAGAAGCACAAATTTGCCTTAGGAGATGTCGACAACTGGCATTAGCTTGTCTCAATAGCAGACGGACATGTTCGGGAAGGAGAGGCTGTTATTTATATTTATATACATATATATATATATATATATATATATATATATATATATATATATATATATATATATATAGTGTTTGCATCTGCACATCGTGCCTTTAGTATCTCATATAATTATCAAATTCTTCAACTCCTTTTTCTCCACAGTTTACTTAAAACTTACTCATTATTCGCATGTCCAATCTACGGTGTTCTCAGCATCCTTACGTAGAAGACAAAGATGTCAATCTACATAATGATGTTCTTCAATTGTGGGAACATCGGCCAGCATTCATGGTCATTTAAGAGAAATGATAACACCCCCAGCACATTCTTTGTTTCACACGTAATTTCCCCTTTTCTTTGCTTAGCTTTCGGAAGGCATTTCTTGCTTCTTTGGGTACTCCTTTGAATTTCTCTCTCACATTTTCTCTTAAGACTTTCCAGGTAGTTAAATTTCTGTACTTACCTTATTTTAACATCCCCTTTTTGTAGATTGCATCATGGAGTATCCCTTTTGCTAACATCCATAACTTCTATATCTGTCTATATTTCTGAGACTCACACAGTGGATAAAGGCGTTGGTTAGATCCAGTTACAGGACCCAAAGAGTGTGAGTTCAATACCCGATTAAGGCAGTAGAAAACTTTCAGAGGGAAATTAACCGGAGATAACTGATAACTGACATCCATTAAACATGGCACATGGAACTAGAACAGTCTACCCCAGTGAGCGAAATAAAGGGTTCAATTCGACATTCCAACCACCTGAAAAAGGCCGAAACGTTGTAATAAATATGGCGACAAAGATGAGGACAATAGTCCGTATAATGTAAATAAAGCCATAACTTCTGTTTTTTTACAATTGATGATTAATCCTTTCTTTACTACCTCATCTAGGACTTCCTTTCTGTATTTGCTATCAATACGTTATCATCTGCGTATCATATGCTGTTAAGAGTGTGTCAATCAATAATAAATCTTAGTAGGACTTCAAGTTCTTATAAGATCGACTCGCTGTATAGGTTAAATGAATCCCGAGAGAACACACATCCTTGTGCTATATCTCATTCTGGTTTTGTTCACTTGAATATTTCATTTTCTATTCGTACACAGGCGGTTCCCATTAATTTTCCGGATAATTCTAATGTTTCCCTATTGTTTCCTAAACACTGTACATTTTCTGTTTTTTTTTAGGTTTTTTTTTTCGAGCATTGCCTCCTGATACCGTTGTTTCCCTAAAAAACAAAAACAACAATATACACCTACTTTTACTTCAGATTTTAGGAAAACGTTAGTTGTGTCGATGTTTCTTTCATAAATCCAGATATTGTTCCTACCCTCGCATGCTCGCTGAAAACTCTTTCAGCGTCGGATATCGGTTAGCATGGGTAATCTCACTGAATTCTACTCAACCACTCATGCAACAAGGATCATCATACTGTTGGTTGGTTGATTTCGTTTAACGACATTTCAACCCCTATGGGATATTTAATACCGACATTTAAATATTTTGAACACAATTTTATGGCTTCAACTAGATATGTTGTTGAACGCAATTGTATGCTTGCAACTACAGATAAAATATACTTGCTCATTTTACTATATATATATACATATATATATATATATATATATATATATATATATATATATATATATATATATATATATATATATATATATGCTGGTCCTTTTTATATAAAAATGTATTTCTAATATTTTTACTATTAAAAGTATTTTTATACTATCATAGTGTCTTTGCTTTGGGTGGGCACTATTTGCCCATAGCTGGGACCATAACAGGTGCTATAACCCCGGATTAGCCTGTAACTGGGAACAACGTCAATTAAGAGGCCATTCAACGCTCGTCAAAACCTCCAATCTCCCGATCAGAGGCCTTGCTGCCAGATGTACTTTATCGTCATACCCAAAACTCGTTATACGGTATATTGTAACATATTAATTTATTCAAATTTATCAATGCTATTTGCAATTTGTGCCGCAGTAACCTTTCTATTGGCTTGTACTTCTCAGTAATGTCTGTGATTACTTATAGCATTTCTAGATCTCAGTCGACCAAAAACTTATCAGTGGTTGATAATTTCCTGCGAGAACCACTCTTGATAGTGTACGCAGCACAACTGAATATGAAGCCCATTAAGTTAATTACCAGTTGAAAATTATGGTATTTACTAGTTCGCTACTTTCAAATCATTCAAATCTTTCTTGGGTCATAACTGAAGCTTTTAACACATGAGCCAGATATCATGTATTTGGTTGTTATTAGACAGTAGCTATCGTTCTTGTTATACTTAATGTTTAAACTGAACACTAAACATACATACATGCATATATATATATATATATATATATATATATATATAAATATATATATATATGTGTGTGTGTGTGTGTGTGTCAGTGTGTGTATATATATATATATGTGTGTGTGTGATGTGTGTGCGTGTGTGTTTAAAAAGAGGGTAGGAGGAAGTGCATTTAAAAAGATCTTTCAGCAAAACGAATTATTATTGTTATATTGGTCTCTGTGTAAAACAAGCGATCGATCACAATCGATTTCTTTGAAGAAAGAAAACGCATTCGTCTGTGTAAAATTTAAGATTTTATATCTTGTGATATTTGAAAAAAACAGAGCAGATTTTTGTTCGATGAAATCGACCACTTTTAGGGAGAAAGATTTTTCTTCAGAAGAAATGCTTTTTGTCCTTAAATGATTCTGAAATGGTATCCTCATTCTTGTGAGCGTAATCAAATCGGTTTTATTCCGTAAATTTTCGGGCAATGGGGGTCCGTAAATTCAAAATTGATTTTGACTGTAAATGCTCCGTTTTTCTTTTCTGGTCTGTAACTACTACGGTTTTTTTGTCTGTAAATTCTCCCCATTTTTTGTCCTTAAATTCTCCGTTTGCTTTTTTTTCTGTAAATTCTCCGCTTTTTCTTTCAGGACATTAGGACTCCTTACAGCCTACACCCAAGGCTAGAAAGGCCTATCGACCTTGCTATGTAAACTATAGCTGAAGTGAGAAGAGATGGATTCGTGCCCTTCCCAAGTGCAATAATACCATGTTCCCTCAAATTCTCCGTAAATTCTCCGTTTTTTATTTTATTTATTTATTATAAATTCTCCGCTTTTTTAGTCTGTAAAATTGTTGCATGATTCTGAAAGAAAAGCTCCCTACCGTATCAACTGAAAAAAAAAATTCGGTAATAAAAACATTAGATTGTTTTTGTTGAGGCGCATGCTTAATAACATTGTCTCGCCTGTGTGTTACGGGATTGTGACTATGTTTTATTTGCTGAAATATCTCCTTTCAGGACATTAGGACTCCTTACATCCTCCCCCAAGGCTAGAAAGGCCTATCTACCTTGCTATGTAAACTATAGCTGAGGCGATGGATTCGTGCCTTTCCCAAGTGTAATAGTACCATGTTCCCTCAAATCGTTAGAGATTAATGACTCTTCACAGATTCATTTTCTTTAACGTCACAGGATATCTTTGGAGTGAAAGTGGATAGCTTACCGAATACATTCCCTATAGTTTTGAATGTATACTTATACACTTGTATCACTTCTCCTAAACTGACGTTCAGCCAAGGCTAGTGAAACCAGCTTACTCTACTATCTAAACCATATGCATCAGTAAATAAAAGTCGTGCACCTACCTTCGTCTAATAGTTACCAAGCTAATCTCATATTCTACTCCTTTGTGTGCAAGACGAATAATGCTTAGTAAACGCCTTATTACATCAGCGTAGGGCTGTGGTATTTATTAAATCATAGTGAACAGTTTCACAGTTTCTTGCTTGTACATTCGAGTTTTTTTCGTTTTTGTGTTTTTTTGCTGAATACTGATTCGCGTAGGCTTGGGTCACAGTAAGACAACGTCTATTTATGTACGCCTGAATTGGTCGTTGTAGATATCTCTTATCATCGGAAGCGAATCGATGTATTTGCCGGTAGGTAGTTGTCTACATGAGTCAATCTCAGTCTTTGTTGGCTGGTTGTCTTCCGGGTCCGACTCGATGTAACTGCCCGCAGGTAATGGTGCCTTTAGATGTGACTGCGGCGAATCCGTGTACTAATGCAATCACAGCCTTCCCATCTTAGAACAGGTTCTGAATCGGGGCGACTTCAGAATATGTTTACGCGTGTGTGTGCGTGTGTGTGTGTGTGTGTGCGTGCGCGTGTGTGCGTGTGTGCGTGTCTTTACTGGTACAGGATCTCGTTTATCGCTTATTCTATGTACAAAACCATATATTTATGCACGTTTGGTTCAAGGCTAAAGAAAGCTTTTTAATTTATTTTTTCCTGCTTATGTAAGTCGAAACTAACCCAAAAGTAGCGAATTTCATGAATGTTATATATAAAATGGATGATGGACTTAAGCGGCAAAACTGTTGAGAACATTTATTACAAGAAACTATACTAAATTTGTTATAACTGATCTAAAAACGTAGCTATTTAACGTATTTAGTATTTACTAATTCCCTGCCCTCAAATTTTATAATGGATTCAGGGTATGTTCCATCATTGCTTTCCCAATTATAGCTTCCGTTTAAAAAAAAGGTTCATCTTGAGTCCAATTTCTTGGAACATTCGGTAGATAATGATGATTTTTTGTTTAAGATTATTCTTACCCTAACTATGAATACCTATGTCGTCAGCAGATCCCCTCTCATCATCAGTTCACCGGCCTCGAGAGGGAAAGTACAGTTGCTATCCTCTTTTAGTAGATTCGTTTGGGATGTGTTATGGAATACTTAAATGATCAGGACCAATCTCTTCGCATCTGTGCTTGCAAATGCATAGGGAATAATCTATAAAAATATTTAATAGACTGGTGCTCGCATTTCCTCCTTGTCGTAATCCTGATGAGGTTTGAAATGATTTTGTGCTGAGGTTCTCACCAAACATGTAAGATTTTGTGGACCGAAATAGTTCTACTAATTGATCGATTAATTCAGTGGATACGGAGCTTGGACATGGTTTCTAATGGATAAGAAGTGGAAGTCTCTATTGATGTCATCATATGGAGCTGTGGAGTCAATTTAGTAGGTATACAATATAGGTTTTGCATGCAGTCACCTGGAGTAGTTTGATGACATGTAAACCATCATTGCACTCCACAACAGAACGATAATCAAAGTGGGTTGTGAGGAACTGACTTTCATAAAATTATGAGATCTTAGTTAATGCAATGTTCATTATTACATTCGCCGTAATGGGTCCAAATGAGATACAGTTGTATGGGTAAGGATCTTGAGGAATACCTTTTTGTTTCCACAGCGCATTAATTCGTGATAAATCTTACTTTTTGGAGATGCACTTCAGATTTCAGACATCCCTCATGAGACGTAGAAAAAATATGTAAACAATTTTCAAATGTTCAATGTCAAGCGATGCTGTATTATTGCTTAGTTATTTACAAGTTTTCTTAACTTCTTCATCAGTAGTTCATTATTGCTTATGTTTGGAGCCGGAATTTGTAATGATTCGATCTATATTGGTATACGTTCGATTTCTTTAGTGTGGTTATGATTGAAATGAGACTCAAAATATTTTTGACAACTATACGTTTCTTCTGTGTTAGATTGATTGTATGATATTATTGTGATTTTACCATGTTCTCCCCATTTCAACACATTGTCTATATAGTTTGGCTTCATTAATTTCGTTTACAGTTTTTCGTAGATATTGTTTCTAAAAGTATTAACTTTCATTTTTCTTTCTTTTGTTATTCGTTTAGCTTTCTCCTTCTAATTTGTCTTCCCCTTCTGTTTGTTATATGTTCCATTTCTGTGGGTGTCTCTAGTTTAATGTAGCCAGGGTTGAAATGTGACTCAAAGTGATGAGACCAGGATATTTCTTCTGTGTTGATTTTGATTGTAGGATCTTCTTGTCTACGCTGCCCATTTTCATTCATTTCCTTTCCAATTTTTCGTAGATTTTGGTTTCTCAAAGTGTTATTTTGTTTTATCTCCTTTGTTAATACTTTAGTATTTTTCCTTTCCATTTGTCTTCCTCTTCTGTTTGTTTCCTTCATGTGTCAATTTTTAAAGTACTTTTTTCCTGCTAGATATTCGACCATATCACGTTGAAACACCTATTTTCGTACGATCACTGAAATTAAGCAACATCGAGCCTGGCCAGTACCTTGATGGCTGACCGCTTGGAAGTCCCAGGCGTTGTAAGCTTGGATATGTCGGTCAAGTAGCAGATAACGACTCGAAATTAGAATTCGTAAATTCGAGTTCCGATTCCAGCCGGAGTTGTTACATTGGATATTATACCTTGGGTATTTTTGTGGTTTAGGTGAGTGGACGCGAGCTATTTTGTTGGCTGGTATTGTCAGTTTAGCTACAAAAAGTCTGTGATTATATTCAAAGTAGGAGTTGTATAATATAAATGCCTAAACCAAACATCCGAGATGCTGAATTCAATCATCCTTTTTGTTACGTTATCTGGGTTATACCATATGATCCGGTCTCTCATGGTATAGGTCAACTTTATAACAAAGTATTCGTCTTGTAATTCAGATTTACTATTGCATGAAAAAAATTTAAGAAATATTTAGCTTAGGCCATTTCAGATTTTCAAAACTGTATGTCAAAATTAGGGACAAAAGTAGTCCTTTATTTACTGTAAATCCACATCTACGTATTTTTTCTTGTATCCCTTATTAAATAAGTACCGAAAATTTTAATAAAATCAAATAATTAGTCGATTTAGAGTATATTTTTAAATTCGACGTGTTTTTCTGCGTAAGATTTTCTAATACACGCCTTTATGACTATTCACAACTTTTCATACAATCTTCAAAAGTGGTTCAACACTTGGCAGACATCTCTTCCTAGTAAGATCCCTCCTCATAGAGGAGAAAATGACTAAAGACTGTGTGTACGCCATCCCGTGTAGCTGTGGTGAAACAGGCCGCCCCTTAAGGTAAGACTGCAAGAACATCGTAAAGCGGTAACACAAGGGGAAATAGAAAAATCAGGCGTGCTTGATCACATATGGAAGGAGAAGGGGGAGCACCGCCCCCTGTGGATTGAGGTTGAAATAATAGAGCATCACTGAATCATGCGAAAACTTAAGGAATCAGCACATATGCTAGGCCACAAAAATCTCCTCAGCCGACCAAGCATAGATATGGATACTATATGAGAACCAGTAATAAGAAATGCTAGAGAAAAGCAATAAATAACAAAAATTGCAATATAAATTCTGATAAAAAACGAAATAATAATAACAGAAAAATTGCAATATGAGCACCGGCAAAAATGATTGATCAGACATTATGTTTATAAGTCCCACAAATTCATACACAGATGTCCTAAATGGATAAAGACGTTGGTTAGATCCGTTGACTAGACCAAAAGAGTTGTGAGTTCAATACCAGGTGTGGTGAACCAAACTTTAGTTAAAGGGAAATAACTGAGACATCCTGAGCACGTGGAACTAGAACCATTTACTAAGGTGGACGAAATAAAGTGTTCGGTTCGAAATTCCATTCAACTGAAAAAGGCCGTAGCGTACAACGACCGAAAAGTGGTGAATATGGTAATGGAGATGAGGATAACAGTTGGAATAATGTAAGTAATTAAGCTTTTGTATAACGCGATGTGGTGTGGAGTCCCAACGACTCCTTCCAAGATTAAAGTCAAGCCAAAGCCAAACAATAACCAGAAAAGCATCATGAGGAAAGAAGGTTTGGAAAACTTGACACTCACGGGACATAAAGTAAGGTAAGAGGGATTGAGAGAAACAGCGAGTACCTACCTAACTACCTTCTATAAATCAATCACAAAACAGAAAGTGGGAGAGACAGTAAAATACAAAAACTACTAAGTGATATAAGGATAGGAAGTTGTGAAGAGCCATTATCGTTCCTATCTTAAAGGGATACGGCACATAAAAAAGAATAAGAGAAGGAAATCAGTTCGCATCTTTTAAAGGAACGCTATATCTAAAATAAGTAAATAGAGGAAAATACAACGAACAAAGGGAAGATAACCACTTCCGGTTTTGACGATAACGCTTCCGAATGAGAAAAAATAAAAAAGCTATTTTGTATATTTATTTTAGATTTGTAGCAACTGGTAAAGATTTCTTGACGTCAGTTGCTATTTGGATATTTTTCTCCAACGATTTCAGATCGTAGCTTTATATGATTATTAGCCGTATAACAAATGTCGATTTAAGGAAAGATAAATATTGACTGTAAAATCCCCTCGAGTTAGGTATTTCTTTTTCCTCCACCAAAAAGCCCAAATGAAAGATCGTCTTGAAAGTAGACAGCTAATATAAAAGAGCGTTTGCAGTAATTAGGGAAGCATTGTCAGATTTTTCTTGCTATTTAACAGCTTCCATACTTTTTCGCGTTCATAGCTTCCGGATCAGAAAACTTCGGTAATTGGTAGCTTATTGAAAATCCAAGGTTTGGAAAAAGATAAAACAGATTATTGCATTTTGAAGTCACATCCTTTGTAAGCATTCTATGTTCCCACCGAATCCAATTCCGAATCTTTTCAAATAAATATTTTTCTTTATTTGCCTCAGGTGAAGCAAACTACGTTAGTAGAAAATATAATTAGATTTGTTTGTCTACTATACACGGCGAAATCTCTTCACGTAGAGTTGCGTGAATGGATTGTGAGATGTGCGGTGGGGGATAAACGTTATTGAGGGCTACAAGGAATAGGAGGTTGTGGAGAGACGTAACAACTGAAATGATATGAACATATAACGAAGAAGTGAGGGTAAACTATTATAAATATATTATTGTATCCAGGGGAGACTTTTAACGTCATAAAGATTGTTGTTTTTTTGGTAAATACATCTGTTAAAATGAGATGTCGGTGTTATTTTCATTTTTGCGTAATTTAGACGACAATTTATACATCGCACCCAGTATACAGCTACTGTAAAGATTATGGAGTTGTGGAATCGAATAGGGCAGTCTTAAAAGATTTATGATTAATGTCCTAACAAGAATTTGTATGAAAAATGCAATTAACAATTGAAAATTTTCTATAATAAAGAGAATTTTTATTTTCATTCGAAACTTATCAGTTACAAATTTGCAGCGGGTCGATCAAGTAATGAGTAGGGTAAACATTTTTACCCGAACACCTCCGGTCTTATTTCAGCTTTCTTTTTCCTGCGTAGATGAATCATTCATTTTCGACCAACAGTGGAAATTGTACGTACTTGTGTTTTACTGTAAACGGAAAATGATCAAAAAGAAATCAAGGGGTGTTTAAGCTTCAAGTTTTGTATGATGAAAAGTGCTTATAAGCGTTACACAGCGCTGTTAATGGGTAAATGAAAATGAAAAGCAATAGAAAAAAAAGAACGTGCGACATCTACTTAAACAAAATTCTGTAGAGTTCCAGAAACCAAATTAAGACAGGGTTGAATGAAAACAGGCACCACGTTTCACACGAAAGATACTTTTCGTCTAAGAATTGTTTTAGCATAAAACGATTTCACAATTTTGGTTCGGATTCCCTGGACTTTTGTGCTTATATATATATATATATATAGAGAGAGAGAGAGAGAGAGAGATTGACAGAGACAGAGACAGACAGACAGAGACAGAGAGAGATTCATTTCTAACTATCCCCCTATTTAAATACATCTCCGCGACTCATATCTATTTAAACGTTTACTTTTATTCATTTTCTTTACCTATCAATGTTATTACATATCCACATATATTGTACCTATCTATCTATCTATCTCTGTCTTTCTCCCTCACTGTTCATATCTGAATGTTGGGCAAAAGACAAGTTTATTTTCACAACAATTCGATATTAAAACAATTCATCTTTAACACATTTCATTACATTGTGGAGACAGTTTTTTTTTCTTCAAATTCCAAAAACAAAATGTTAGACATTGGCTATTTTTCTTAACGTCCAGATTTCTATAATAAATAAAAGATCTCAGCTTTCAATTTTCAGTTCATAACTATTTGTTTGTACCAAATAAAATATCGGTTTTGAATATAGCAAATTAAAAACATCACCATTTTAAGGAAAAATACAATTTATTCCAAATAGTGACGATCATAATGGATACATTCCTGTGCACATTTCATGACATGGTTTAAAAAAGAGAAAATTATGGTCGCGAATGGACATAGTCTTTACCTAAAAGCGACGTCGTTTGCGGTTTTCTATCATGTGAAATCCTTTTTTACGTATTTTTAATTGACGAGAAATTACAATTTTTTTTTGTTTTTGGCAATTAAAAACATCCATGCATATTCTTAGGCGATTGCCGTTTTTGTGGAACTTAATTTTTATTCACGTTTCCGATGTGAAATCTCTGATTCCATAATTGTATCCTTTGCTTATAAGCAGTGATTTCTCTATGTGCCAAATTGATGTTTTCTCTCGTGTTTCAAATCTTACGAAAAAAGAAAAGTCGTGAAAAAGAGATGGTACCAATTATCACAACATAAAAATAAAATTAGTTATAGCAAATGATGCAATATAATATATATTGAATTATTTTGATTGCACTAAATCAAGAATCGTTTTCAGTTCGAGACTATGTCGTGCAACCTAATCTGATTCATTTCAAAATTAGTAAAAATCCTTTTTTAAACTCCGGCCTTCCATATAAAAACTCAATCATCGTTTCTTTCCAGCTTCTCTTTTCGAGATACATGAATTTTCGCTAATTCTTTTTCTTCTTCTTTTATCGCAGTCTACATTCTACATCATTGCCTAAACTCAGAAATTCATAACGCGTGAGAAAATATTTTTTCTTGTGATTTTTTATCATATTCTTCTGATTAAATGATTTTTTTTCAATTTGGTTTGTCTAAATTCACTCTGAGTTTGTATTTTGTGT
Organism: Acanthosepion esculentum; assembly: GCA_964036315.1. Classification (NCBI taxonomy): domain Eukaryota; kingdom Metazoa; phylum Mollusca; class Cephalopoda; order Sepiida; family Sepiidae; genus Acanthosepion; species Acanthosepion esculentum. The sequence goes on along the minus strand of OZ038487.1, from coordinate 78,133,472 downwards.
TAAAAAGTAATGAAAGTGGTGGAAAGAAAAAAATGATAGGGAAAACAGTAAAGCCCGGGAAGCGTTATACTCGATGTCAGCGATAAGGAGTCTGAAGTCTGTCAAAATAGCGGATAATCCTCTCTTTCTATCCGAGAGAAAGAAACAGTTTGCATGACGTCCGCTGAACATCTGAGACTAAGCATAATCCGTAGTTTGTCGGTTAAAATCTTATCGAGAAAATAATGGAAAAGAACCAAAAATGAGAGGGACATGAGAATGCTAAGCAATGAAATCGCCAAGGAACGGAAAATCTCGATAAACATGTAGTGTAAAAACTGTAATAATATTTAAACTTCTAGAGATGAAGTGTTACGATTTATCTTTAAATTTTGACTACTATCTTGTACATCTTAATATATATTGCTTTTTATCGCTACTCCTAAATTTGTCATTCTATGTTCGCAGATAAGCAACACACAAAAATCAAGAATTAATGTCCAGCGAGTTTTCAACTGGCATCCATAATAATTGAGAGTTTGTTTTTCCTGAGAATACTTTACTGGTTAGGCTACGCAGGCTAACCAAATAGAAGTCATTCAGAATTAGACAAATTGCTTTATCCTTCATTTTCCTGAACGCCGTGCGCTGCCATTTTTGAGCAAATATGGCTCGCCACAACTTTCTATCATTTGTAGTTTTTTCGTAAGATTTGTCTTTTAACGATCGCACCCAGTCCCTGTTCTGGCGACAGGTAGTTTACTCGCGTTATTCTTTTGTCTCTCTTGCCTTCCATATGTCCTGTGAGTGAAAAATTTTGAAAGGCGTGTCTTCTCATTATATACTCAATAAATCTCGTTTCTCTCTCAGATTCTAAATATAAGGGTCATTTTCGTTTCCATTTTCCTTAATAATCCCGCGTTACTCACATGTTCTGACCATGGTATTCCCAGTATTCTTCCATAGAACCACATTTCTGTTGCCTAAAGAGTTTTTTTTCCTCTGTGACGACATTGTCAAGCATTCACTATGTAGGAGGACTGATATTACATATCAGTTCAGCACATTTTTCTGTTTTGAACGATTTTTTTTCTTTTTCTCCATACTTTGCTTAGCTTTTGGAAGGCTTCTTTGGCTATTTCAATGCACCTTAAGATTTAGGCGTTGCAAGATTGTTTTTTGGGGGGGAGGGGGTTGTTTTTACTTCGATAAATTCTTCAGTCAGTATTTCGATAGTTGAAAGATTTTTAAACACTCACCAGGGTTCCATTAGTTTAAAGATGTTACATCTGGAGAGACGCGATATATAAAATAACTTTTCACTCTCTCTCTATCTTCAATATCGACTGCTGCATCATATTTCCAACTTGAGAACGGGCGTTGTCAGACAGCTAATTTATCAGTCTACTTCTTTATCCAAAAAATCTTCTTTTTATTGTATTGTATCATTCAAACGAATCAGCTCATTCTAACATTGCAAAGTAAATCTTTGTCCAGGTCCAATGTATAAAATGCATCTGAATCTCCCACCAAAAAAAACAATTTCATAATAAATTTCATTCAATACAAGGCTTGAGAGCCATTCAAGTAGAGGACTAAAGACCAATTGGTAATGATGAACGAGGTGCATCAGCCTAATATGGAGATAATTAATCTTTTAAAATGTGTGGTGAACGTGCGTCAGTACAGACAGAAATAGGTCTCAGATCTCATGCGGAAATGTTTGTCAGCACCAGTTATATCCTGGCCTTTCCCGTTTGCAGCCGGACAGTTTGACATCCCTATATACGGGCCTCTCTGTAACTGGTCAAGATCCGGGTCTGTGTAAGATGCCTCATGCCAATAAATGCAGGGGGGAAACTAGCAGTCGGCAGTTGGTAGTTAGCATGATAAGGTATCGTGTGAAGTCAGTCCCGTGGGCACTTTTCTTCCTCAAGTTACTATGATTTGTTACCTGTTGTCTCTTTCTCTTCTCTGCCTGTTAACCCCGTACAGGATGAGAGAACAATCTTTTTACTCCCCTCCCCTACCAATCTCAACAGACTCTTTGCTTACATTACTACAAATATAAGAAACTTAGAAAATGAATAGCAGAAAAAACAATGGGTAATCTCAAGATTAAAAGGACGAATCGGAGACAAGAATTCTTCCATAAGGACTTTCTTCACTCAGACGCAACGAATCGCTCTCTGGGTACTTAATGAATCAACGTGCGTAATATTATGATCAACTCATGAACACATATCTTTAGAATATTGAAGCTACACAATGATCTTTAAATTATAGTCATTTTTTTCATCACGCAGTATTTTTGGATGAATAAATTAAATATTGTTACGTCATGCCAATTAGTACAGCTTTGTTCCCTCTGAAACAATTTCGAGTTATCCCACTTCAAAATACGACAATCCTACATTTAACGAATTTTAATACTCTCATAAGAGATTTAGTGCTGTCTTCTCTTAAAAATATCACAATCCTAGGCTGCCATAATCGTGTTAAGATATTTGACGTGCATTGTACGATTTCTCTTGCCCTCTCGCTTAAAATAGAAGAATTCAGACATTTTGGGTTAAAGAAATAGTCGTGGTTGGGCTCGGAATTGTGAGAGGACTAACGAATCTAGTTTGAAAGAAGATCAAATAGCGTTTCTGGAGTCATCTTTCTGAGATGTTCAGATCTAAAAGATTGAGAATGAAATGGAATTAAGGGGAAAAGAAAAGAATAAAAAAAAATGAGGAAAACGGAGACGCAGTAGAAAGAAAAGAATATAGAGTGTATGCCTGAAGATAGAAAGAAAATTGTGAAATAGAAAAAAAAACGAACTAAATTTAAGCATAAAAGAAAGAAAGAAAAAAAGAAAGAAAGAAAATCATGAACAAAGACGTAGAAATAGCAATGGCAGAAAGAAACAAAGAGTCTGGAAAAGCAAGATATAATAAGGAAATTAAAGAGAAAGACGGAACAAGAAAAAAGAAAGAAAAGACAAAAGCAAGAAAAAAAAAGAAGCGAAAGATATATCATGAAAGAAAGAAAGAAAAAGAAAGCAAGAAATACTTTGGAAAAACAAGTTGCAATAAAAACAAAAAACAGTCGGAAAAGAAAGGAAAAAGAAAAAGCAAGAAAAAAAATCAAAACAAGATGCATATGAAAGGAAAAGAAAGAAAGATCATTGAATATTTGAAAGTAAGAAATGTTTAAAAAAAAATAGTGAAAGAAAAACACGACAATCTGATTGTTTCTCTTTTAACTTTTGGCGATTCTTTAAGCTCTTGTCCCACGAGTCAATGTCAGAATATACTGACACATGATTTCAAAGAATTTGTGCGATTTAGCTAATCCAGATCAGGCTTTGACTCACATCTGACTGACACAGCCGTTTTAAATTTGAGCTGCAGTTTTATATTGCTTGCTGGAAACAATCGACAAGGATTTCCGAGAAAGCGTTGCTTCCATTGGCGATTTAATTTGGTTCCAGTACCGAATTTAAGCAAGGTTTCACAAGGTCAGTATCATATGAGTGACGATTTAGAATTTTAGATACTGTGTTCTTTATTGGCTAGCCTCTCTTTTTTGTTCATATTCTTCATATCAGGACGCTCACCTTCATTATTTTGAAGAAAAAAAAGCATGAAGAGACAAAATAAAACAATGACGCGAGAAATATGGCTTTTCTTTCGAATTCTTTTTCTTTTATTTCATTGAAAATCTTACTCTTTATTTTATTTCTTTGAAAAACTTTCTCTTCTTTTTCTTTCTGACAAATCTATTTTTATTTTATTTCTTCAACAAAATCCCTTCTTCCTTTTACTTTTATTTATTTGAATACGTTTCTATTTTTTCATTCTTTGAAGAAATTTTTATTTTCTTTCTCTGACAAACTTTATCGTTCTTTTTATCATTTCTTTGAAAAACATTCTTTTTTTCATTCTTTGACATACGTTCCGTTTCTTTTTTTCTTCGATAAATCTCTTTTCTTTTCTTTCTCTTACAAACATTTTTCTTTTCATTCTTTAACAAAATTTATCTTTTCTTTTCCTTCTTCGACAAAAATACCTTTTTCTTTTATTTATTTCAAAACCATTACTTTTCTTTCTCTTTCTTTGACAATACTTTTTCTTTCTTCGACAAACATTTTTGTCTGCCTAATCAGAAAAACGAATTTTATTTCAAGAAAATCTACATTAGGGAGACAAAAAGTAATTCACGTCACACATATGAACGTTTGATTTTGCCTTTAACTCTATCGTTATAAATAAATTATGTTTACTTATTTCTTTTTTCAGTCGTATCTACATCATAGATAGATAGATAGATAGATAGATAGATAGATAGATAGATAGATAGATAGATAGATAGATAGATAGATAGATAGATAGATAAAAAGCTGCTGTTGTCGAGCAAATATCACAACGAATATCGTTCTTTAAATAAGATGAAAAATAAAATGTTAATACTTCTGGCACACAGTTGGCAGACATGAGACACCTACACTTTGTTGTCCTTTGGTATATCTTCGTGAATGTTTGCATGTTTTTCAGTCTACCGGCTGACATGCAGACTTTTTCACAAATGGGATATGAGTTGTTAGTATTTAATGCCATTTTGTTAGTTTGTCCATGCTCTGGTACGATGACTTCCCATATAACTTCATCTGTCTGCTTAATTCAGGCAAATTCTGCCATAAACATCACAGGTGAAGTCATGTGCATCCCCTATAGGATCTGGAAGTTCTACATCTCTCTCTGGACATTTCTTTTCAGCTTTTGCTTTTACTTCCTTTTTTCCAATCAGAGAACATTCAAAAACGACATTGCTATCATAAAACGTTTTTTCTGCCAGATGATATAAAAGTTTACACAGAACTCCCAGTTGTCGGGTACTGATGTTTGCAAGGTTCAGTGGCAGATACACATACCAGATAGATAGATAGATAGATAGATTCTTGCCTCATTTTTAAAAACAGTACAAAGAAATTATATTGTTTATTCCAGGCCAATAACCTTTCTCCGCTTAATGTATTAGTCGTTACCATACAGGAAACATCTGGCATTCATTGATTAAAAAGTTAGCGTTACAATCACTTGAAATTTATATAATCTTTCTTTTAAAACAGTTTTTTTCAGGGAATTAGACTCTTCAAATTCTCTGTTACTGCTCTTTCTAATATTGAAGATATTTTCCTTTCAAATAATATGAAAAATTAATATCTTGATGATATCATTATTTTCTCTTCCAGTTCTATGTGCTAACCATTTTTTTGGTTGCTGCTGTTGGAAGTCTTCTAGTGAAATAGTTTTTATTATTTGGTAAATCTCGTTGATTGTGATTTTGTAGCGCAAATCTATAGGCTCTGATGAAAGATTGTATTCTTTAAGACAAAGATTCCTTAGCTTGAAGCGATGTGTAATCATTGATCTGAGAAAACTGTTGCATATAGTAGTCGGTTGAGACATTTCTGGACGAGATGTAGTGTCTGCATATTTTGTCCATATGAAAATCTAGATCTGACAAAAGAATATGACTAGTAAAATTACTTAAATATGAATGTCGTTTTTTTATAATATTCGTGTTATGATAGTTCTATTTCATTGTTAAGAGCAGATCGTTAAATATTATCACTAAGCAAGGTAATCTTAATGGGAAACAACCTTACTACTCAATTTTCATATTAAACCAGGCCAAGGCCTTCGGGTGTGCTTTACTCGGGATATTCAAACTAATTATCCGTGCCAACAGATCTACAAAATTATCTTCAGAGCTCTGACGCAATGAAAGGCGTACAATTTAATATATTTTTACCACATTTAATATACTATACTTTTAGTGTCTTTTATTTAGTTGAGCAAAATAATCTTTTTTTAGAAAATCACAAACTTTTCAGCTACTTCTGCAGCATTCGCCATTGTTTTGTTTTTTAATAGTCAAAATATTTTAAATCCAACGTTAATGACATCAGTACAAAAACTACCAGTCCTTTGGTCCCGGTACCTGATAATGATTTTCATTGCCTCTTCTTTATGACACCAACTATATACATAAATAAATATATATATATATATATATATATATAGAGAGAGAGAGAGAGAGAGAGAGAGAGAGAGTTGTCGTCATCTATCTATCTATCTATCTATATATATATATATATATATATATATATATATATATATATACATATATATATATATATATATATATATATATATATATATATATATATATATATATATATATATAGGTAAAAAAATCCCTCTGTAAGTAGATCCTATTAATATAAAATATTAAAACTGATCCACAAAAAAAACTCTATATAATTTTTATTATAGAGCATATAATTGAATTACAATTAGTGAGATCCAAACGATTTACCCCATACATTGAAGTAAATCGTATGAGGCAAATCTTTTGGATATCATTATATATATATATATATATATATATATATATATATATATATATATATATATATATATATATATATATATATATATATATAATGATATATATATATAATGATATATATATATATAATGATATATATATATATAATGATATATATATATAATGATATATATATATATATATATATATATATATATATATATATAATGATATATATATATATATATATAATGATATATGTATATATATATATATATATATATATATATATATATATATAATTAAGCTCTTGAAAATATATTTCAATTGAGCACTGTTGAAAGGCTGATTCTATAAACAGTCACCTACGCTAATGTAAAGTTCTTCAGTAAAATGAATTGGAGTCCTTTTCATTATTTTATAAGATAGAGGTAAAAAATTCGATAATGGATAATTTTTTCACGCTCTAATGAACACTCGGCACATTGCATTTAAAGACATAATTAAAAATTACGGTAATGGATGACAACGCACAACTTTAATTTAAAACAGATATAGCACATTTCTTTCATCTCTTAACATCAATACACGGAAGGTTATTCGTGAGTATGAACGGATTTTATTAAAAATTATCAGACATAATGTCTGTAATTTATTCACTCATTCGACATGCCTAAAAGAGAATTTGGTGCCTAAATACACACACACACACATACACACACACACACACACACACACACACACACACACATATATATATATATATATATATATATATATATATATATATATATATAATTAGGAAAAAAACTTAAAATTCCATTGTTGGTAAAAAAAATTTATTTCGATGAATATGGACATATTCATCTCATCAGACCGATTACATTTTATTAAATGGAATCAATATAGCCAGGCAACCAAATATACAAAGATAAAACAAAAATAAGAAATAGAAAAATTTTTAAAATAATAAAAAGATAGAAGATGAAACAATAGCAAAAATATATTGACCTAGAAAAGTTCACTTAGGGGGTTACATTAAGAACAGAGAAAAAGTTAATATAACGAGTAAGGGAAGGTAAAGAGATAGGAAGGTCAAAATTAAAACTGAGTTACAGCATTCTATCAAGTTTACAAAAGGTGGTAGTTAAAGTGGTGTCTGTTTAGACGGCATCATCATCATCATAAAATACAATGATCATCGTATAATACTAATAATAAAACTAAGAAAATATATAATATAAATACAAACATATATATCTATATATAACAAAAATATAATAATAAATAAAAAATCAAGATGATCATAATAATAATCTATTAATCTAGCAAAAATATAAATAACAATAATAAATAAGCAAAAAATAATTGACAAATACAATACTAAAAAAAAATAGTATATATATTGTAAACCTTCTACTACGAGTAAACCGAATGCCGAATGAAAAAGCTAGAATTGAACTCAATGAATGAAGTACAAACCAGTGAGGTTCATTTGCAAACACATTACCAGGATGCTAGGAGCGCGGAAACCGGCCGCTGTATGGTGTGTATATATATATATATTTATATATAAAAATAATTAGAATATATATGTGTGTATGTGTGTGTGTGTGCTTATGGCCTGAAACTGGCAGTCACCATAAAGTAACTGTAACGCAATTCTGGGTGAGGGTGTGGCGTTGCATATATTGGCACAGGAAATGTAATCGTAGAGCCAAGTTCAAATTCCAGGCTAGTCTATTACTTTCACTTTTGGACAAATGCCATTGGGGAAGAATGAATTCGTCTTTTCTGCTCACGCCAGATAGCTACGGGTAAGGTAGACTGGGTTTTCTATCCTTAGGTTGCACCCAACCTAACAGAAAGAACACTCCGAATTTCAAATCTATCTCTCGAAATATGCCATGACATTTCGCTGATAATAATGTCAAATACTCTGTGGAGAGTCAAGATCGCCTACACGTTGGAGAGACATGGCATTAAAAAAGAGTGAGCTTTTGCTGTGATGTTCATTTACAGGAACTCTTCCCGATCTACTATCGTCTTATAAAAACCATAATGTTAGTATATCTGAAAATGAGAATTAAAATATCAAAACGGAAAAACGTTTCCGGCTTTGCTTGAGTTGAAATTCGATCTCGTTTCAGTGATTCTCTTTTTCACAGTCAATAACCGTTAAGTCATGCGACGCGATTAATGTACATTCATTGAGCGGCATTTTTACCTATTGAAAATACGTGTTGATCCCTCAGTCGACTGCTCTGTCAGTTAATCAACTAATCTTTACTTCTCTTTCTGGCTTGTTAGATTGCTTTCTGTCAGCACATTAGATTCTTTTTAAGGCTTTCTTCTAAAATATCTATTTTTCTACGATCGATTTACTCCTCGTCTCTGAACGCATTCTACCGTATTATTTAGATTGTCTGCACACCAACTTTGCTAGCTAGCTAAACACATGTCGATATCACTCGTTCTCTTGCAGTATATATAAGCTAAGGATCTGCCTGCCGATGTGTTTATTCCTTACTTATCTTTCGCTGAAATTTTTTGACTGTCGAAAAATGTCTTGTATATCGACTGCAATGATATATTTGCTCGACTACAACAAATGTCTTATTTAAAGAAAGAAATCCACTTAGAAAGTTGATAAAACTATCCGGACGTTGCGTAACGCGTATATATTAGGTTGTGTTATGAATAATTTCCGTTTATCAAGTTTGTTACTCAAAAAGTGAAGCAAAATTACATTTTATTTAATCATATGTTCAACATTATTTGCAGTGACATGTTGCCACTTATTAGGCAGCTCTTTGATAACTTTTGAGCAAAAGTTTTAATGTGAAAATATTTTTGACGAAATCTTGAATCTGGTATTCATTACAGAAAATTTTTTTCTGTCAAAATGTTGTTGTTATTGATATTTTTGTTAATATTATTTTTTTAAATTTTTATGCATTTTATTTTAATATTATTTTGTTTATTTCTTTATTTAATTAACTTGTTTATTTACTTTTAAAGGTTACAAGTTAACCGGTTTTTTAATATTTTTTAAGTTTTTATAGTCATGCAGAAAGGGTCATTTCTTTATCAGCGCTCGAAAAATGTAATAATCGGTTGGTGCAAAGTACGGTGAATATGGCGTGTTGGGTGCAACAATCCGAATGACTCTCAAAACATTTTATGCCTTATTCTTACTGTGTACGGCTTTGCGTTGTTACGGAGGAGAAAATGATTTTTCCTTTTGATGAGGGCAGGGTGCATTTCGACCAAGCATTTATGGACACGTTGCAGCTGCTGGACGTAAAATGGTGCATTTATTGTTTCATTGTCTTTTTAAGAATAATACCTCGACGATCTCACCACATGCACAATATTATCTTTCTTTTACGGAGCTCAGGTTTTGGTGTCGATTGTGGAAATTCCTCCTTGCCAGTCCACTACATTTTGTGTTAAACAATGTCGTATGTATACCTATTTTTCATCACCTGTTTTGTTATATTTAAGTAATGATTAGTTATGATGATATATTCGTCATTACAACTAGTTTTCCAAAATGAAAATTAATTATGACTGAACCACAAAGTGTATTTCTGTCTTTTCTATAAATATTTACATGGCAGCTGTCCTGATGAGCTCTTTGCTGCCTCGACTGTATGAATTTCAGATTATTACTGGATTGGCAACTAGGTCTCACCGTTTTACTATTGAAATAGCTAAATGTAACCATAACCTCTGTTTTAATAGTTTCTTTTCTCGCACTTCTGGCCTGTGGAATTCTCTTCCGATTTCTTGCTTCCCAACCATCTACAATCTTAAAAAAAAATAAGTGCAACGTTTATCACCATCTTTTGCCTTCCTGAATCTGTTCTTTTATTGTCCTTTCTCTTTACTTAATTTTTTTCTATTCTCTTTCCCTCACCTGTAACACCTTGCGTTTTAGTGGCATTATAGCCTTGCTTGAGGTGAAAGGATTTAAAATAACACACTTATTATTATTATTATTATTATTATTATTATTATTATTCAATTGGCCAGTTTAATTTTAGAAAACAAGGGATTCAATGTAATTATTCTGTGCAAATACAGGTTTTCTTATCAGATCAAAAACAATATACATTTATTAAGAATAACAAAAATAGAAAACAGTTCAAGATATAGTTAATTAATGATTATTGATAATTATTGTTATTTGTAGTTAAAGACAGTGTGTATGTAGAAATTAACACAGTATGGCGACTGGCGGTTTCACATCTAAGAGATATTCAGTGCATAAAACATCAAACTGCAGGGTTGATTTCATTTCGATGCTCACACAGTCCACATGAATCTATCTATCTATCTAAATATCTACACAGACACACACACACACACACTCACACACACACACACTCACACACACACACACAGACACACACACACTCACACACACACACACACACACAGATGCGTGTGTGCGTGAGTGCGTGATGAAAAGAAAGAACAGATGGAGTAAAAATCCACTTTTCGTAGCATCTACTTTGAAAAAAAGGGCTCAATAGAAAGTAGAGTAATATATTATTATTATATTTTTATTATAAGAGATTATAATAAAAATATTTTGAAATCGCCACACAAAAGGTTTCATGTTTCAATACTATGATTGTATTTCTTCAGGCGATGGTAAGTAACTGGTGATTAAATGTACTTACTAAATGTTTTTATTACAATCTCTTATAATAAAAATGTTATACATATATATATATATATATATATATATATATATATATATATATATATATATATATATATATATATATATATATATATATGAATGTATAACGCTGCGATTCGATTTCAACGAATTCTATCGCTTGAAATATGAGTAGCGCGGATATAGCTTTTAAGTCTTGCTAGGGTCTTACATTCTCTTGGGCGTCGTTTGCAGTAGTCTTTACATCAGTGCCACATAATGTATGATGAATGATTTCACTCTGTGCTTGACGCCTTTGATGATTTCTTAGGTCTGCCTTACTTAGACATACATTCATTCGTTCGATCAATAGGTGGATTACTAAATTATTGGTTTCCAGTTAGAAGAAATTTTCCAGCAACATTTACAGGAAAAGTCCCATCAATATCCTTACAAACATCTCTCTTGTGTTTTTTTTATGTACGATTCTGTTCAAAGTCAATCTGATCATTCTGCACCGTTCTTTTCAAGAGGAACGAGATGAGATAGGTTTTCCCAGTCATTTTACATATCTAAACATGATGACTTATGACTCGTTCAACGAATATGACCATCGTTGACAAGTTTGATCAATGTTTTTAGTTCACGTGAGAACGATAACATTCAGTGACTTGCAATGCTTATTGCAGATATGTCAAAATATGTTGTTCTATACAGGACTTGGCCTGTTTTGTAAATGGTGTTTTGCTTATTTTGGGGATTTCATATGACGAGTGAGACCGGAGTGGTTTCAGCTCTTTCTATGACACATCTTGCAGGTTAAGTTATTTTAAACGTAATGCTGATCATAATTCATCAACGTTCTACCAATAGGACGAGACTTGCATTGTAGAGATATACTCTACGTCATTTATCACATGTAAATTGATGTATTATTAAATCAATGGTTTCTCGTTTCTTACTTGCATGTTTAACATTTACACAACTCATTGCATGTTCTTAGATGAATAAGAGCTTCGATGCTGATTAGATTGGCCTTTTCATCAACCTCTCTCCATAACGTTTAAGTGCATAACCCATGTCTCAAGAAATATAATAAGCATGTCAATACACATGCATTGTGGGCTGCCATCTTTGTGCACTTAAATCCTCTCTGAGACTAGACTTGATATTTTAGAGCTGCAAATGTCTCAGTTATCTTCACACGAGTAAGTATTCAGTTATATGGACAATCTAAAATAGTGATGCTTCGATGGAAGCTGAGCCTGGAGCACGTTGAAACATGACCGCTGTTTTGTCCAAGCAGATTATCTATCAGTGCCTGCATTTCCTGTTCTGTTTGCCATTTCGTAACTTGATGAGTTTTGAAAGTAAACCACCAACATTAAAAATATATCTATATCATCATATCTACAAAATGGTGAATACTCTTTAAACGTCTCAATATCTTCCACATATGTTTTCGGTTTACAATCTTGAAGACCTTAGTAAAATCTGCAAAGTCCTGAAACACACCTTCTTGTTTTTACATACTAATTCCCTTGGATATGTCGCGCTGTATCAACAATATCTATCATTCCCTTACTTTGACGGAAGACACTTTGAGACTCTAGCAGACTCGTATTCACAATGTGAGCATTCAGTAGTGAAAACAGAATCCTCACTAGCCGCTGACGAAAGTAAAGCTTTACCACAATAATGCCCACAAAGATCTTTTATATTTGTGTTTTTGTATAATCACATCATGATCGCATCTCTCTAGTTATTTGAAACGCACACAGTATTCCAGATGTTAAGGATAATTCTATCAATGATATCAACCAAGTGATCGTCACCAAACCGAAGCATTTCAATAATGATGCCATCCTTTCCGACAAGCTTCCCTATGTTCAACTTGCTAGCAGATGCTTTTACTTCCTCTAAGATAAGAGGATCACTCATAGATACCAGGAAGAGTCTTTACCGAAGGTGATTAAGAGCAGATTGGTTCACGTAGCTAAACTTGAGCATAACTGAAAACTGCTCTTTCCTTCTCTTCCCGATTTTCATAACGCTAGTAATTCGTTTTGTGTCATTTCTTTATCAAAGAGGCGTTATTGATGCTTTTCTTGACCTAAAAGACTGCTTCATGAGGCTCTATAGGTTTTTCTTATTCTTTCTGATGGCATCAGCCTGGATTTCCGTGGCTAAGTCAAACTTCCAAGTGTCTTCCATCTCACATGGTCTACGTTGAGTATTCAGCTCTGCTTCTTTGAATTACCTTTCTATTATTGGATGCTCCTTGGTAGCCCTTTTTTTCTAGCATAAGTTCTCGTATCTTATTTGAGAGAATATCTTTAATAACTAGGTCGTTTTCAACAAACCAGATACGACGTAGAATTTTTAGAGTCAGGTTGCTTCAAACATATCATCAAATTAATTAATATTCGAGCCACAATCAAAAATTAAAATCAGGATTAGTCAAAGGATTTTACCTCACAGCCATTAGGATATGTTACCCAGAATATATAAATAAAGAAGATATATATAGTGAGAAAACATTTAAACTTCTTCACTACCAACAACATATCAACCTCAACAGTAGAAAATGTACTTTCAAAATCCACGAATCGCAAAATACTAGATACCACTAACAGCACTTCTAAGAATAACACAAAATTCACAATCCTACCTTCTTAGACTTTTTCAACCAAACTTGGATATAAATACAAATGAGCACTACAGAAAATCTAACAATAATTCATTCACAAATAATTCATTCACAAACAATAATTCATTGTACAAACATGCGTCGTTTACACATCTAAGTAGCAAAATGTAGATTTGAGTATTTTGTGGTCTTTACTTTGTTTTGTGTTTTCAATTTTTTCAATTCTTCTCTGGTGTGAGAATTTTAATAGCAACAAGTCTGCAACAATCCTTTTTCCTTTGTGCATGTGTGCCTATTATGTCCACAAAAGGCATTTGTGATTTTGTCTTTGAACGACAGAGATTTTCCAAGCACCTCGTGCTGGGATATTTCTGTTGATTCACGAAGCCTGTTTCCCTGGTTTGTATAAGCTATCCCCACCTGATTTCCCATTTTTGACATTGATGTATGTAAAAAAAAAGTCTACCCTCATCTGGTTTATCTCAATGTCTGTTGTCCCCTCCAAAGGTCACGATCCCACCAAAAACAACATCTAACTTCTCCGATTTACTTTTAATGATGATTTAATCCCGTTCCGTCACGGTTCCAAAGGGCAGGTGTAAGGCTTTCCCCATTATGACTATTACTCATCTTTTCAGTCTCTTCCGTTGCAAAAGTATTTAGCGTAAATTTCACTGTATTTCTTAATTACCTTTAGCTTCTCTTGGTCAAGAGAAAACAATAGACGTAGATATCCCATGTCATTATCTTATATTCTCACTTGCTTTCCTTGCTCGTCCTATTTCATCTGTCAATTGATTGCATACCTCATAATACGATTTCAGATCATTCATAAAAGGGGTTATGCATCTAAATCTGGTAAGAGTTGCTTCTTAAATATCATGTCATGCGTATGTCTCAGTGCTTCCGTTGTCATCAAGAACATTGTCTTTCGCAATCTAGGCATCCTGCAACGACAACATGAGCGCCATCAATTCAGAGTTCTTTCTGCAGACGCCTTGCGTCCACCATCCATTGGATCATACAACTCCATTCCCGAATTAAACCGACCGGAGAGGCTATACCCGAATACAATGCTGATATACACCCAGCATCATTGCACTCTCCAAAGAGGTTATGCCAACACCGAACATATTTGAACATGCCCCTCTATCATCACCTACTTACTATCCCTACATGACCCCTCCCTCGAGAATCCCTAATCTTTCGAGGGTTCAAATTCATCTGCTTCTATGTTGTTTTCTGTTTGACCAACCTTATTATTTCTTAATCTAATCTCAGGGTCAACTGTTCTTCCCTATCAACATTCTGACTTTTGCTTCTTTTTAATTCTGCCACAGAGATCTCATCCTTCATATCTCATCCTTCCTAATCTCTCTCAGGACTCTGCTTTCCATTGCTTTTCCTTAGCTCTGCCAGAGGAGTGTCTGCGTCTGTATTCCATTCTTCGGAGCTTTCTTCTTTCACATCATCCATAGGTGATTCTTGTTCAGGGCATCGCTGCGTCTGACAGGCTCCAATGCACAATTCTATTTATTTAAAACCTTGTATTTCTCATCTATCTCATACTCCTTCATCACTCCATCTTCTTCCATAGACTCGTCGGTCTATCCTTCAAATTATGAGAATATATAACAGTATTCTAGTAAGCATAAATCTTGTTCTAATTTCCTTGAGATTCGTGACAATAGATCTGCACAGATGTTCTCCCTACCCGAAAGCTATTCTATACGGTAATTATAGCCACTTAACTTCAGAGTCCATTGCTGAATTTTCTTATTCGTCTATTCAACCTCCAACAGATATTGCATGAGTTCTATTCCATCCAAATAACAGAGCAATTTCTGAAGTGCATACACGATTCCATAGACTTTCCTTTCAATCTGGCAATAGTTTGTATGAAAAAAAAATCAGAATTTATTCTTTCACATCCTCCATAGGTCCTTCCTGTTCAGGTCATGGCTACGTCAGAGACATAGATAGATAGATAGATAGATAGATAGATAGATAGATAGATAGATAGATAGATAGATAGATAGATAGATAGATAGATAGATAGCAACTAGATGTATTCTAAAGTAACAATGAATTTATATTTAATCCGAAATTTATATTACTTCAAACGTTTATTTTTAGAACATACCCGTTTTTAACCAGTGTGTATTACGTCTACCCAACCTGTGTACTCAAGACAACTTGCAGGTTCAGACGGCGGTTTCTCCTATAAAGGCAGTTTGAGTTCTTACCCCATAGGAGAGGACATTTTCTTTATAGAGCTCTTTCGAGTGCACAGTTGTGTAAAAAAAAAAACACTGTTTTAAAAGTGGGCTGTTTACTCAAATACTGGTACCCGCTAAATATAACGTTTGAAGTAATAATTCCACTGTCTGTGTAACATATTAAAAGGGTGAAGATACCAACGAAGTTATTCAAAGCTGAAAACGAAAACACGAACCAAGATGTGTGTGTGTGTTTGTGCGTGCTTTTTTTCATGTCTTGTGTGGTTATTGTAAGATAAGAGAGGAAACAGATGTCAGCTCGTGCACTTTGTCGGCTAATCATCTTGAAGTTGTCAATGGATAGTTTTATAACTGAATGCGTTTGGGGCTCGGTGTTGTCGCACATTATCTGTACGACGAACAAATGATATGTCAATCATGAGAAACAGACACAATTCATTTGATCCGAGATTTGTAATATTATCTCGATTTCATTCTGTTATCAGATTCATGCTGCAAATAACAGTTAACAGATACGTGTTATACAATACGAGAAGCACAAACTAAATTGATTTTGTGAGTAAATTGTTCACCTTCAGTCTGGGGAGATTGCAGCTCAACTAATAAATGTTAGCAAATGATCAGAAAAAGAATCCAGTGGCAGTTTTCCGTATTTATTAATAAACTTTATGGCATGAACAACCGCTAGATGGTACTACTTATATTAATTATATTGTTATATATAATAAATATTGTATTATTATATTATATTAGTAGCTTAAAAGCCGCACTTGATGTGAACTTTTAAGCTAGATACAATGGAGAGCTAATTGGGCCTCCGACCCAAGAATAAAAGATCCTCTGGTTCAGCTTAGAAAACAGCCATGATAACTTTGAAGAAATAACTTTGAATTCTTCAATTCACTACACGGAACTTCAAAACCTCACTTTAACCCTGATCCATGCTATAAGTCCATTTCCGGCCAAAAGAACGATTTGGGCCGAAAATCAAAGTTCTCTGTGGAACTTCAAAACATCACGTCACGAAACCTCTCAGTTTAATTCTGATTCCTTGGTATTTTGAAGAAATATGAATATCAATTCACAATGTTTTGGAGATATTTTAAACTGAATTCAAAACAAACATTTTTAAATTCATAAAGCTTTTTTGCTACTTTAAAATCAATATAAATTAATAACTTTTAAAATCACTAATTTTTTTTCAGTTATTTTAAAATTTGAATTTTTAAATATTCACTCATTATCCAGACACAAATTCCAGATGACGGGCAGATTTTCAATCCCAGCATCATCCTGATTGAAAAGGGTATAATATGTCTATGTAGGGTAAGTGTGCCCCGAGTTAGAGGGGTTTCAGACACACGGACGGATAGAGAGAGTTGCCGTTTATTTATTTAGATTCTTATATTAAGTTCATGTAAAGATTTCCGAAGGTATTAGGAAAGTTTTTAAAGTAACTTTGAAGTTTCATTAAATGTTTCGTTTTCGTATTATCAATGAGAATTTTTTGCAGAAAGTTAATTTAATTTGTTTTCACCCGCGCACGACTTTCAAATGATAGTAACTCTTTATGTGTTTTAGTAGTGATCTGAAAGTCCAAGTATGGTAATAAAAATTGACTGTTGTGAAAAAATGGTGAATTATTTCAAACGTAATTATCTATATAGTGAATATACCTTTCGTTTCATAATCGTTGAAGTTACCATATTTTTCTGACATGAGGTGATTTTTAATTTCAGAAAATTACATATAGTCTTACTTTCACCTTCGAAAAGATACGTTATAACTTCAATTCATAAATATTACAAAGTAGTTGGTTTGGTTGAATGTTTAGAGGCATATCAACACCTCTATGGGTCACTTAATGCCTAACTCTAAATATTTTCGAACACAATTTTATGGCTTCAACTAAATATATTTTGAACGCATTAGTATACTTTCAACTACATATAAAATGTATTGTTGGTCCTTTTGTTATAAAATGCATTGCTGGAAATTCTACTATAAAATGTATTATTGGTCATTTTGCTTTAGAAATGTATTGTTGGTCATTTTACTATAAATAGATATTGTTGGTATTTTTTATATAAAAATGTATTGCTGGTATTTTTACTATAAAAATGTATTTTTATAATTTCATAGTGTTTTGTTTTTGTTTAGAGGGGGTTACTATATGCGTATAGCTGGTGCCCTAACAGGTGCTACCACTTCGAGTTAGATCGGACCTGGGAACAACAACAATTATAAGGTACTTACGAATCTCAAAACCTTCAATATCCAAATCTACAGACTACACCCGTATGACGATAAACTACACCCGGCCTTGCTGCCAGGTGTAGTTTATCGTCATACCCAGGGCTCTATTCCAAAGTACATTAAATGCAATTATTGCAGTGAAGCATTTGGTTTATTTATTTTAAAACTTCATCATTTGATGACGTCACTACTTCCAGACTAATTGAACATTTTTAAAAATGATAAAAGTAAAAGAATACGTCTGCATAGTTTATGTTATATAGGAATAAACTGTCACTACCGACACTGGAGTTTGAACACAGATCACCAGAGAGAAAACACAGGCGATCCCATTTTGAATAAGTAGATCACATGATGGTAAAGGAAATATATATGGGAATTAGCGTGACATTTACTTGATCACTATTTCTACACTATCCTATATTACTATACGGATTACAATTCGGGTCACTATTCGGTGGTTACTATTCGAGTAAGTATTATCAAGCAACTACTATTAGCGCGAGTGTTGTTCGAAGGCGTCTGACACCAGTATTGTTCAACGGCGTTACTATAGTTGCATCTGGAATTACAATGTCTCTACTACGACGAGCATTACGAAAGTGACAACGAGTATTCATTGACATTACAAAAGTGGCAACGCGTGTTTGTTGACATCACAAAAGGTTAAAACAATTTAAACCATTATTTGGACTTCTATGACATTTTAAAATTGGTGAATAAAAAATCCGCCACCAAATCAAATGTCACCTGCTTGTAATAGGGTTAAACGAATATTGAATACTGTTTATACATAATTCATGCCTGTAAATCTTGGATGTTAACAGCAGAATTCCAGCCTAGATAGTAAGCATTAGAAATGAGATGCTACAGAACATTCCTAAGAATATCCGATGTAGACCGTTTCACAAATGCAGCGGTTCGAGATACCATCAGGCAAGAAACAGGCCCAGTGGAAGACCGCATATCCACCGTCAAGAAGGGAAATTTGAAATGGTAAGGCCACGTTACAAAAACCAAAAATCTTTCCATACAAATGTATCATCTGAGGATATAGAAGGAGTAAATAGAGAAAAATGGTGAACTAGATCATCTTTCGCAGAGACCCACACAATTGTCATGCATAGTGCTGCCGGTGATAATAATGATTTCGTATGCAGCAGAAAGTGAAAAAGAATCAGAAAATGCATCGCCCAAAATCGAGAGAGTGTCGGTAGTGGCTTTGTAGAATTTAATAAAAAATACTTTTAATTCTTACCAAAAAGGATATTTCGAAAGATCTCAAATCATGAAAATTATATACATTGGAGAGAGTTAGAAAAAAATATTTCATAAACAATAATTTCAGGGATGCAGTTAAATTTCTTGGTATTTTCAATATGATTTTTTAATATGATTTTTTAATATGATTTTTAATATGATTTTTTAATATGATTTTTAATATGATTTTTAATATGATTTTTCAATATGATTTTTAATATGATTTTTTAATATGATTTTTAATATGATTTTTAATATGATTTTTAATATGATTTTTTAATATGATTTTTTAATATGATTTTTCAATATGATTTTTTAATATGATTTTTAATATGATTTTTTAATATGATTTTTTAATATGATTTTTAATATGATTTTTCAATATGATTTTTAATATGATTTTTAATATGATTTTTTAATATGATTTTTTAATATGATTTTTCAATATGATTTTTTAATATGATTTTTTAATATGATTTTTTAATATGATTTTTCAATATGATTTTTTAATATGATTTTTTAATATGATTTTTTGATATGATTTTTTAAATATAACTTTTCTAATATGATTTTTTAATATGATTTTTTAATATGACTTTTCTAACATTCTACCATATTATTTCAAAACCATTTCTATTTATAGCCTTATTGCGATGTTAGATTTGATATGTTGCCTTTCTCGATTGCGCCGTACGTCGTAACGCTTCCACATTATCGCCTTCGGCAGGATCAGTCTTAAATATGCCGCTATCAGTATATGAATAAGAATTAAGAAGACAAAAGATAACGATTGCCACTGAATTTACATTTTTAAAATCAATGTTGACAGGAAAGCAAGAAACTGGAAGATAGTTCCACAAACGAGAAGGGCGATAGGAGAAATTGTTCGCATAGAAATTATGGTGACATCTAGCCATTACAACTATAGAATAATGAGACCTAGCCGCCAATCTAGCATTGCGCCTAAATTCGTAAAGTCGAGGAAACAGAGAAGAACGATCATCCGAATAATTACCATGAACATATTTATAGAAATGTTACAGAGAATCTACGTTGTGACGATGAGGAATTTACTGAAGTCAAGATTCCAGGTCATGATAACATTGCAGATTCTTTTTTGAATTTATCAAGAATCTCTGAATGCATAACCGAAGCACCATACCAGATATGGCAGCAATATCCAATCATAAACGAATGATAAACTTATAAATCTGTAAGATAGATACAGGCGAGATATATTATCTAGAATGTCACAGTGAACCATCTTTAGTAGCCGCATGACTAGCAATTGAATCAATATAATCTTTTTGATTCATGTCAGTGGAAAACGTTAGTTCGAGAATGTGCAATAAGTAACTCCCCATGGTTATCATCAGCCTTGCTGATGGAAGCTAAAGTACGTTGCCTAAGACAGAGGGCAGTTCCGTTTTTGAGCCGTTAGAAAATGAACATGCCATGCCTTCCCCTAGTTAACAACGCATTGTAGGTTTTCTTGCCAATATGACGTCATCGAGCCGATCAAACTTAACATTAAGACAAGAGTAATTGCCTGGGCTATCAATATAAATATACTAAACTTATAATTTGATAGGATGGGATGATACACTTTATTGTTGTTCAACCACTCGCCATGACGCTTTCGTCCCTTTTAAACTTTTTAACGAGGATAGGTCGCGTAAATGCATGACAGAACAAAGATTGGGAGGGAGAGGTAATGATAAACATTGCTTATTGCTACAAACGATAGGACGTTGAGGAGAGCTATGATCTCCCAGACGCTGAAGAAAGACGGCACGTCAAAGAAATCGAGTGACAACGTATTTTTTAATTTATTATGAGATGATGGATATGTTGGATCGCGACGTGCCAAATGCATCACAGAATTGAGTTCTATGCGAAAAATACTCCGCCAAAACCTCTATCATGTCTTCACAGACTTCAAAGAAGAGCTTTTGAGAGAATGAGGCACGAGGCATTGCGGACAGTAATGAATAAAGATAACATTGGTAAAACGTTGATCCATAATATCCAGCACCGGGATAATGTAAACAGTGCAGTACTGTTCCAGGACTCCGTAGGAAACTGGTTACACAGATCAGTAGGTGTATGCCAATTCCTCTTTGAGTGAAAGAAATTGAGGAAATAAATCGAAGAAACAAATTTCGCTTGGAAATGAATGAAAAAAATACTTATCTTGTATGGAAGATTATCATCAACTTTTACCTTTTTCTGTTTAGTATAATATTTTCGCTGATAATCATAAAAATTAAAAAGACAATAACAAAAAATGAATTAGTTTTAATTTCAAATATCTAAGCAAGTTTAAAACAGTCATGCTTTTAGAGGGAGTAACTCCTTTCATATCATCATCAAGGCTAATTCTATCCACTGCACTTTTCAACATTTTCCTTGAACACATCATGCATGAAAACCTTGAAAAAAGACCTTGAAAAACAGCGTAGTGCAGTCAGCATAAAAAAACTTTGCGTTGTAGACGACATAGTCTAGCTAACAAAGTAGAGAAAATCATTCATCTGGTGAAGAATTTGGAGGAAAGATCTTCCAATTGATATTAATGCCAACAGATCAAACTGATAACGAACGAGGAAAAAGTTTTTCAACCAAAATGAAAGTCGAAGTTCAAGAACTTAAATTTCTAAACAAATCTTACCTCGATTATCCCACAATAGAAATAATTTCAAGAGCAGCACAAACAATGGTGGATGTTACAAAACTAAGAATCATCTTGAAAGAGAAAAACAACTGAGTGAAACGGAAGATCAATTCTGTTGACTGCATTAACCTTCTTTATTCTTTATGTACGCCTGTAAACATTTAACAGCGGAATTACCTCGAAGAATCCAAGCATTAGAAATTAGATGTTAGAGAATCTTGCTAGGCATCGCCTACGTAGACAGCATCGCAAATAACGCAGTGCGAAATGCCATCATACAAGAGACAGGCCAGTAGGAAGACCTCATATTAAGCGTCAAAACTGAAATGGTATGGCCTCATCATAAGAACCCACACGACCACCAGTAATGATAAACCAGTCAGGGGGAAATTGGTCTGACAGTATTACAAAGTGAGTTGGAAGAACATTTACAGAGATTTATTTGATGCACAACCGAGACATTTGGAGGGAGCTAGTCATTTGCTTAGCTGAGAAGCAAGCATACAACCGTACGTGCACACCCGATCATTGATGATGATGATGATGATGATGATGATGATGATGATGATGATGATGATGATGATGATATGAAAAGCATCACTGACTCTAAAACCATGACTATTTTAAATTTTGCTGAGAAGTTGCTGTAAAAAGGTTTGAGATTAAAAGTAATTATTTTTTGGCATTTTCTTCTTTTTTTAATTTTTATGATTATCACTGAAAATCTAACAAAAACCACAACTGAACAGAAAAACGACAAGATAAGTAATTTCTAAACGAAATTTGTTTCATCAATTTGGTTCCTCAATTCCTTTCACTCAAAGAGGTTTTGATGAAATAAATGTTGACAAAGAAAATTAATGAAACCAAAAAAACTGAACACCTTCTTTGTACGGAGTTTGTTGTTTCCGCAAGGTTAAAGTGATAATGTCTGTCTGTCATATAAAATTAATGATTATTTTAAAGAAACAAACGATTCGACACGCCCACTGTATGAAAGAACAGTTTAGAGTAAGATCTATGGAAAAACGATTATATATATATATATATATATATATATATATATATATATATATATGTATATATGTATGTCTGTATGTATGTATGAACAACAATTTTAAGAAAAAATACGACAAAGCGGGAAAAGTTTTTGTCACAATTTCGTTTTAATGACATCATCGGACGAAAGTAATGTTTACGTTGATGTGGCTGCACATGCGCACACCGAATTTATTTTTTCTTATGAATATGTTTTGCGTATATAGCCTCACAGATTTCATTTAGTTTCATTTCCTTTTTGTTCATATTTCATTTTTTTATACATATGATCCCCAATATGTTCAATGTTTGTTTTATACAAATGATTCCAATTATGTTCAATGTCTTTTTTATACATATGATCCCCAATATGTTCAATGTTTGTTTTATACAAATGATCCCAATTATGTTCAATGTCTTTTTTATACATTGATCCTCAATATGTTCAATGTTTGTTTTATACAAATGATCCCAATTGTGTTCAATGTCTTTTTTATACATTGATCCCCAATATGTTCAATGTTTGTTTTATACAAATGATCCCAATTATGTTCAATGTCTTTTTTATACATATGATCCCCAATATGTTCAATGTTTGTTTTATACAAATGATCCCAATTATGTTCAATGTCTTTTTTATACATATGATCCCCAATATGTTCAATGTTTGTTTTATACAAATGATCCCAATTATGTTCAATGTCTTTTTTATACATTGATCCTCAATATGTTCAATGTTTGTTTTATACAAATGATCCCAATTATGTTCAATGTCTTTTTTATACATTGATCCCCAATATGTTCAATGTTTGTTTTATACAAATGATCCCAATTATGTTCAATGTCTTTTTTATACATATGATCCCCAATATGTTCAATGTTTGTTTTATACAAATGATCCCAATTATGTTCAATGTCTTTTTTATACATATGATCCCCAATATGTTCAATGTTTGTTTTATACAAATGATCCCAATTATGTTCAATGTCTTTTTTATACATTGATCCTCAATATGTTCAATGTTTGTTTTATACAAATGATCCCAATTATGTTCAATGTCTTTTTTATACATTGATCCCCAATATGTTCAATGTTTGTTTTATACAAATGATCCCAATTATGTTCAATGTCTTTTTTATACATTGATCCCCAATATGTTCAATGTTTGTTTTATACAAATGATCCCAATTATGTTCAATGTCTTTTTTATACATATGATCCCCAATATGTTCAATGTTTGTTTTATACAAATGATCCCAATTATGTTCAATGTCTTTTTTATACATTGATCCCCAATATGTTCAATGTTTGTTTTATACAAATGATCCCAATTATGTTCAATGTCTTTTTTATACATTGATCCCCAATATGTTCAATGTTTGTTTTATACAAATGATCCCAATTATGTTCAATGTCTTTTTTATACATATGATCCCCAATATGTTCAATGTTTGTTTTATACAAATGATCCCAATTATGTTCAATGTCTTTTTTATACATTGATCCCCAATATGTTCAATGTTTGTTTTATACAAATGATCCCAATTATGTTCAATGTCTTTTTTATACATTGATCCCCAATATGTTCAATGTTTGTTTTATACAAATGATCCCAATTATGTTCAATGTCTTTTTTATACATATGATCCCCAATATGTTCAATGTTTGTTTTATACAAATGATCCCAATTATGTTCAATGTCTTTTTTATACATTGATCCCCAATATGTTCAATGTTTGTTTTATACAAATGATCCCAATTATGTTCAATGTCTTTTTTATACATTGATCCCCAATATGTTCAATGTTTGTTTTATACAAATGATCCCAATTATGTTCAATGTCTTTTTTATACATATGATCCCCAATATGTTCAATGTTTGTTTTATACAAATGATCCCAATTATGTTCAATGTCTTTTTTATACATTGATCCCCAATATGTTCAATGTTTGTTTTATACAAATGATCCCAATTATGTTCAATGTCTTTTTTATACATTGATCCCCAATATGTTCAATGTTTGTTTTATACAAATGATCCCAATTATGTTCAATGTCTTTTTTATACATATGATCCCCAATATGTTCAATGTTTGTTTTATACAAATGATCCCAATTATGTTCAATGTCTTTTTTATACATTGATCCCCAATATGTTCAATGTTTGTTTTATACAAATGATCCCAATTATGTTCAATGTCTTTTTTATACATATGATCCCCAATATGTTCAATGTTTGTTTTATACAAATGATCCCAATTATGTTCAATGTCTTTTTTATACATATGATCCCCAATATGTTCAATGTTTGTTTTATACAAATGATCCCAATTATGTTCAATGTCTTTTTTATACATATGATCCCCAATATGTTCAATGTTTGTTTTATACAAATGATCCCAATTATGTTCAATGTCTTTTTTATACATATGATCCCCAATATGTTCAATGTTTGTTTTATACAAATGATCCCAATTATGTTCAATGTCTTTTTTATACATTGATCCTCAATATGTTCAATGTTTGTTTTATACAAATGATCCCAATTATGTTCAATGTCTTTTTTATACATTGATCCCCAATATGTTCAATGTTTGTTTTATACAAATGATCCCAATTATGTTCAATGTCTTTTTTATACATTGATCCTCAATATGTTCAATGTTTGTTTTATACAAATGATCCCAATTATGTTCAATGTCTTTTTTATACATATGATCCCCAATATGTTCAATGTTTGTTTTATACAAATGATCCCAATTATGTTCAATGTCTTTTTTATACATTGATCCTCAATATGTTCAATGTTTGTTTTATACAAATGATCCCAATTATGTTCAATGTCTTTTTTATACATTGATCCCCAATATGTTCAATGTTTGTTTTATACAAATGATCCCAATTATGTTCAATGTCTTTTTTATACATATGATCCCCAATATGTTCAATGTTTGTTTTATACAAATGATCCCAATTATGTTCAATGTCTTTTTTATACATTGATCCTCAATATGTTCAATGTTTGTTTTATACAAATGATCCCAATTATGTTCAATGTCTTTTTTATACATTGATCCCCAATATGTTCAATGTTTGTTTTATACAAATGATCCCAATTATGTTCAATGTCTTTTTTATACATATGATCCCCAATATGTTCAATGTTTGTTTTATACAAATGATCCCAATTATGTTCAATGTCTTTTTTATACATATGATCCCCAATATGTTCAATGTTTGTTTTATACAAATGATCCCAATTATGTTCAATGTCTTTTTTATACATTGATCCTCAATATGTTCAATGTTTGTTTTATACAAATGATCCCAATTATGTTCAATGTCTTTTTTATACATTGATCCCCAATATGTTCAATGTTTGTTTTATACAAATGATCCCAATTATGTTCAATGTCTTTTTTATACATATGATCCCCAATATGTTCAATGTTTGTTTTATACAAATGATCCCAATTATGTTCAATGTCTTTTTTATACATATGATCCCCAATATGTTCAATGTTTGTTTTATACAAATGATCCCAATTATGTTCAATGTCTTTTTTATACATTGATCCCCAATATGTTCAATGTTTGTTTTATACAAATGATCCCAATTATGTTCAATGTCTTTTTTATACATATGATCCCCAATATGTTCAATGTTTGTTTTATACAAATGATCCCAATTATGTTCAATGTCTTTTTTATACATTGATCCTCAATATGTTCAATGTTTGTTTTATACAAATGATCCCAATTATGTTCAATGTCTTTTTTATACATTGATCCCCAATATGTTCAATGTTTGTTTTATACAAATGATCCCAATTATGTTCAATGTCTTTTTTATACATATGATCCCCAATATGTTCAATGTTTGTTTTATACAAATGATCCCAATTATGTTCAATGTCTTTTTTATACATTGATCCTCAATATGTTCAATGTTTGTTTTATACAAATGATCCCAATTATGTTCAATGTCTTTTTTATACATATGATCCCCAATATGTTCAATGTTTGTTTTATACAAATGATCCCAATTATGTTCAATGTCTTTTTTATACATATGATCCCCAATATGTTCAATGTTTGTTTTATACAAATGATCCCAATTATGTTCAATGTCTTTTTTATACATATGATCCCCAATATGTTCAATGTTTGTTTTATACAAATGATCCCAATTATGTTCAATGTCTTTTTTATACATATGATCCCCAATATGTTCAATGTTTGTTTTATACAAATGATCCCAATTATGTTCAATGTCTTTTTTATACATTGATCCTCAATATGTTCAATGTTTGTTTTATACAAATGATCCCAATTATGTTCAATGTCTTTTTTATACATTGATCCCCAATATGTTCAATGTTTGTTTTATACAAATGATCCCAATTATGTTCAATGTCTTTTTTATACATATGATCCCCAATATGTTCAATGTTTGTTTTATACAAATGATCCCAATTATGTTCAATGTCTTTTTTATACATTGATCCTCAATATGTTCAATGTTTGTTTTATACAAATGATCCCAATTATGTTCAATGTCTTTTTTATACATTGATCCCCAATATGTTCAATGTTTGTTTTATACAAATGATCCCAATTATGTTCAATGTCTTTTTTATACATATGATCCCCAATATGTTCAATGTTTGTTTTATACAAATGATCCCAATTATGTTCAATGTCTTTTTTATACATTGATCCTCAATATGTTCAATGTTTGTTTTATACAAATGATCCCAATTATGTTCAATGTCTTTTTTATACATTGATCCCCAATATGTTCAATGTTTGTTTTATACAAATGATCCCAATTATGTTCAATGTCTTTTTTATACATATGATCCCCAATATGTTCAATGTTTGTTTTATACAAATGATCCCAATTATGTTCAATGTCTTTTTTATACATTGATCCTCAATATGTTCAATGTTTGTTTTATACAAATGATCCCAATTATGTTCAATGTCTTTTTTATACATTGATCCCCAATATGTTCAATGTTTGTTTTATAAAAATGATCCCAATTATGTTCAATGTCTTTTTTATACATATGATCCCCAATATGTTCAATGTTTGTTTTATACAAATGATCCCAATTATGTTCAATGTCTTTTTTATACATTGATCCTCAATATGTTCAATGTTTGTTTTATACAAATGATCCCAATTATGTTCAATGTCTTTTTTATACATTGATCCCCAATATGTTCAATGTTTGTTTTATACATATGATCCCCAATATGTTCAATGTCTCTTTTGTACATATGATCCCAATTATGTTCAATGCCGGTCTCATAAAAAGGTCCATCTTGCGTTCAATATCTACATTATACAAAAGATCCACCTTGTGTCCAATCTCTGTCGTATGCAAAAGACCCTTCTTGTATTTAATATCTATCTTAAACAAATGATCTATGCATTCCTCTCACACTTATTTCTTTATGCATGCGTATTTATTTTTTACATTTCTGTAGGATTGGCTTTCGCTAGAGATAAAGGTTAATCAAGCATTCTTATCGCTTAAATAATTAAATGCATGAACTCAGAATATTTCTGCTGGTTTAATAACGTTGCGTCTGAAGACATTTTCATTTTGGGAAACCAATTATAATCAGAAATGTTTCATCGTAATTACTAATTATACATAAAAGTTCGGAATACATTTTGATTACACTTTATACTCTCCAAACTGCAATGTTTAAAAACATCATCTCGCATGCCATCAAAACTCTACTGAAATCACTGTTCACACTGCTCTTGTGCCAGACTATATGTACGGATATAGGTAAAAGCTGAAACAATCGTTTTCTTTTTATAACGAAACTAAAATATTTTCCATAATTTGCAGTATTCTCCTGTTTTTTAGTTTTATTGTTCCTGTCAAAATGTATTTTTCTTTCACGTTGAAAAATGATCAGGAATTTCTTATAACAATAGGAAAAGAGTTTCATGTTTCTATTCATCAATCGATCAATTGATCATCCAGACACTCAGTTTTTTCCTCTGTCTCTGCTTGTCTGACTGCTTTTACACGTGCCCATGAATGTGTCTAATCAACTTATTGATGGCCCGTATTCCCACACAGGCAGCTAAACCGACACACACGCTGAGCTATCGATCTGTACATTCATCCTTCGATCTTTTCATTGATCAATCGAATGCTTTTTCCATCAATCCGATTTCCTGTGAGTTAATCTATCATACTGTGCAGTACAAATCATTAGCTTAAAGTATATATATATATATATATATATATATATATATATATATATATATATATATATATATATATATATAGGGTGTATCAAAAATACTTTTACAAACTTTGAGGGCTGCTTCCTCACACCAACAGAAACAAAAGCCCATATAAACATATGTCCGCAAATTTTTCGTTTTTCAGTTATTAAGTTTAAAGTACCCAGCCGCTGTTAAACGTACAATCCACTTTACAATGCAAAAATCCTTTTACAAACTTTGGGGATGGGTTCCTGGCACCAAAACAAGGTAAAATGTCCATATAAACATGTGTCCAAAAAGTCATATTTTTACCTTACCACAGCAACACATGAGTAATGTTCAAAATGTCTTTGGCTTACTTCTACACACGCATGCACCCGTTGGGGCATTGGCTGACAGACCCTTTCAAATACTCCCACGCGGTGTCGAATGGTTTCGCAGCCCCCCCCCCATGACACCTTGATGAAGCATCACCGAATTATTAATGCCTTCTGCATAAACAAATTGTTTTAGGTGTCCCCCCACAGATCAAAATCCAAGCAATGGAAGCAAGTCATATTCTCTAACAAGTCCTGTTTTTCTCTTTTCCCAACTTCAGAGCGAGTGTGGGGGCATCCCAAAGAAGCTTACAACCCTGACTGCCTTCTTCCAACTGTGAAGCATGGAGGTGGATCAGTGATAGTTTGAGCCGCCATATCATGGAAATGTCTCATTCCAATAGTTGCCCTGCATGGTAGAATCAACAGCAAAGATTACCTGAACATTTTGGGAGATCATGTTCATCCAATGGGCAAGACTTTATTCCATGATGGTAACTGTATCTTCCAAGACGATAATGCTCTAATACATACCGCTCGAGTGGTTAAAAATTGGTCTGAAGAGCATGAAAGTGAGCTAGAACACATGGAGTGGCCTCCCCAATCTCAAGATATCAATATTATTGAACATTTGTGGTGCATTTTGGAGCAACAAGTTAGGAGCCGCTATCCCCCGCCGTCGTGTCATAAAGAGCTGGAGAAGGTTTTAATGGAAGAATGACAGAGAATTCCTTTGGATGAAGTCAGGAAGCTGAATGATTCCATTCCTAGACGTATTAAAGCTGTATGTGAGGCTAAGGGAGGACCAACTCCATATTAAATAAATTTTCTTTGAATTTAACAAGTGTTTCAATTATTTTGTCCAACACCTGTATATATATATATATATATATATATATATATATATATATAAAAGTGGACATGGAAGTCAGCACTTAGAGGCGACAGTCTGTTTCATGCTAGTGCAATCGTCAGGCGATTGCACTAGCATGAAACAGACTGTCGCCTCTAAGTGCTGACTTCCATGTCCACTTTTATATTTACACACGCTCTATCTCTGATATTGAGCACTTTACCCCATAAATATAGCACACTTTAAGACTATATTTCTGCATATATATATATATATATATATATATATATATATATATATATATATATATAATAAAAAACTATTACTCTGTCCTGGACATTGAGTTCTACTTGGATTCTATCGTCTTGGAAATTTATTTATGTATATATATATATATATATATATATGTGTGTGTGTGTGTGTGTGTGTGTGTGTGTGTGTGTGTGTGTGTGTGTGTTGACCACTTATATTATCAATATATACATAATATATATATATATATATATATATGTACTCAACTGACAGTTACTGTGGAGAGTTAACACCGTTTATATCTACAAACACTATAACAAATATAAAGCACACTTCACCTATAAATTTAACAAATTCTTACCTATAACGTTAAACACTTGCGTATGTGTGTATGCGTGTGTGTGTCTTAGTGTGTGTGCATGAATGCCCCTGTTTCCATTTAATACCTGGAATCGCCCTGTCAGACCGAAGTTTGCTTGTTTGGTCACTATAATTGGCAAGTGGGATATTTATAGTACTCCTCTTGTGAAGTTAGGCACCTCGTGAGACGAAGGTGCTATTAGAGGAAGCTTTCTTGGGACTCTATTTCAGGAATATCTACTCACGTGTTGTTGGATATTGCGGATGTCATCAAATCTTTGTTCTTTTAGTAAAGAAGGTTGGAGGTAACAGAGTCATGTCATAAAATCTACTGACTAGATATTTTCTTTATTTCTTGTTTTATACAAGTTCGTTTTGTTTTTAGTTGGGTTCTTTTTCAATTAAATTCATTTTTAGGATCTATTGCGATATTATGGGATGGACCAAAAGTTTTTTTTTCCATTTAATTGTTAGAGGCTTTTAAGCATATGCTATTCTTTCGACCCTAATGTTGAAAATGATCTTCTAAAGGTCTATCTATTTATATTTCTTGCATTTACAATGTTTGCTGCTGGTGACTGATGCATAAGAAGAAAATATATGTACAATATTTGAATTGGTGTTATTAATTAACATTAACCTGGCCATTTTGTAGAGATACCTCCCAATTTTTTTCAGGGGCTTTTAATTTTCTCTTTCAATAATATCTTTGTTTCTGTTTTGAATTAATCTACCGTGATATTTGACTGAACTGCAACGTAATGCCATTCGAATTATTTTTTTTTACCATTAGAAATTGTATGCCTTGTTCTTGTTCTGAGTAAAATCTTACACAGATGCATGTTAATCATTATTACCACAGTGATATAATAACTGGAAATGCAATTTTCATCAAAACTGGCCTCTTTCTTGCTCTTAATCAGATCCACAAAAATGCCTGACAACATAATAAAGGAGTGTTGAAGGAAGACAATAAATCTTTCTTCTCATATCAGCGCAGGTGATTTCCAAAACATGGTAGCATCTATATTTTTAAGATGACCCCGAAAAGTTCATTCGTACCTCCAATCTCTACATTCAGATTATTTTTAAATTTTGGAAATAATCACAGGTGACTAAGTCTGGGGAATAAAGTGAATTGCCCATTTCTTACAATGGATTTCATTGCCAAGAACTCGCAAACTCCCACTGTAAACTCAGGTACAGCATTGTCATGATCAAGAATCTATCACGTCAGAATTCGGGTCTTTCCCGTAACCCTTTCAGATTGGCAGTTTTCCCTCATAGATATTGTGAAAATGATCCCTTATAAGCAAAAAATACACAAACATAGTCAGGAACTTCGAGCGACATGTGCGCTTTTCGTTTCGACCGAGAAGACTTCTTTGTTTTCTACTGCAAATGTTTTGTTTTCCGGTTCGTACTGAAAGCACCGACTTTCTGCCCCCGGTAATGAACCTGCCAAAATCACTGCAATATTCGAAAGATCAAATGAATAGTGAAGTTGGCGCTGTTTCTCTTTTTCAATCAAGATTCGAGTTACAATCTTCGAGAACATTTTTCTCATTCCCGAATTCTCTGTTAGAAACTGCCGCACATTTATCCTTTGAATGCAATGCCACACCCCCCCCCAACAATCTGCGCGCATCATAGTTTGCACACAGTTCACATTTACATCTGTTGTTTCTGTTTTTGGTTGACCACTTTTGTGCCAAAATGCACATCTTCTTGCTCTTCCTTGAGCCGTCTGCGCCACTCAGAAACATTCGATTTCGTCATAAGCCATTTTTCTTCGTAGAGCTACCTAAGAAACGAAAACCACATGAGTGTAAGCTCAACCGGAAAATTAATTTAATTATCCACACAACCAACATAATCATCTGAATTCTGATGAATAGTGCGCGATGCAGAATTAGATTGGAAACAACTACCCTAGGTACATGGCAGCAGTCCCAATAAGCTGGGATAGGCGGGTACAAGAGGAGGAAAACAACACTCAGAAAACAGTCTGCCTGCATTATGTGAAGAGGTTATCGGAGAAAATACAAAGGATCTGCTGTCCATATAACATCAGGACAACCTTAAAAAGCTGGACTCCCCATTGAGAAAAACATAACTAAAGACTGCGTGTACGCCAACACGTAGAGCTGCGGAAAGAAATATAAAGGGAAGACAGGCTGTCCCCTTAAGGTAAGGCTTCAAGAACACCAAAAAGCTGTAACACGAGTGGAAGTAGAAAAATCAGGCGTGGCCGACCACACATGGAGAGAGAAGGGAGATCACCGCCCTCTGTGGGATCAGGTTGAAATCATAGACAAAGAACATCATTGGAAAATTCGTAAACTTAAGGAATCAGCACATGTGCTAGACCACAAATATCTCCTGGGCCGACCAAGCATAGAAATGAATACAATATGGGAACCAGTAATAAGGAGTGCCAGAGAAAAGCAATAATAACAACAAAAATTGCAATATGGGCTCTGATAAAAAAATATGCAATGATAACAGCAAAAATTGCAATATGAGCACTAGTAAAAATGGTTGCTGAAGTTTATAAGTCACAGAAATTCCTCAAGGACACATGGCACAGTGGATAAAGGCGTTAGTTAGATCCAGTGACAGGAGCTAAATAGTGTGAGTTTAATACCTGGTTAAGGCCGTAGAGAGGGGAATTAACAGGAGATAAATGATAAGTGACATCCATAAGACATGGCACGTGGAACTAGAACAGTCTACCCCAGCGAGCGAAATAAAGGGTTCAGTTCGACATTCCAACAACCCGAAGAAGGCAGAAACGTTGTGATAAATATGGCAACAAAGATGAGGACGATAGTCCGAACAATGTAAATAGGATCTTCCTAGATATGGGCGGCGAAGGGACTATCAACTGTAAGGACCGAAATTATCGTTATCAGCAAGGGAAAAATCCGAAGATGGAGATTCGAGCTGTCAACATCAAACAAATTCAGAAATTTATATATCTGGGAAGTGTTTTAATAGAGGATAAAGAATGTGACAGAATACACACTGGAATAACAATAGATGCCTTCCTTAAGTTAACCTATAGTACTAAAAAACAGGAAAATTTCGTTGGGAAAAGTGTTGAATTACTATGTGATCTCAATCTTCTCATATGGTAGTGAATCCAGGACAGTTATCTCACCGATGAAGAGAATTATGAGGATCAAAAATGAGGTCCCACAGAAGGATGCTGAGCATATCATGAATTGATTTTGTAAACAACGAGAAAATTTTTGAAGATGATGGAAGCAAAAATGACAGTTATCTTTAAGATAGACTTTCTGAGACTCATGATGAGGAAAGAGGGCTTGGAAAAACTGACACCCACATGACACAGGGAAACGAAAAGTGACACATAGGCAGCGGGTTACCTAACTGACGAGCTTATGTGAATAGATGGCCGAACGGGAAGTTGGGGGATGATTGCTTTGGTTTATTTTGTTTTATGGGATATCAACCTTAATGGGTCATTAAAATCCGACAATATTTTTAGGACATGTATGTATGAATAGAATATGTATCCTTTGTTTCATTGACGTATTTTTGTAAACTGGATTTTTGTCGAGAGTCAAATGTATTTCCGGTAATGTTTTATTCTTTCATAGCGTTTTGACCCCAGTTTGGGGGTTAACTATTTCACCATAGTTGTGACCCTAACAGATGCTACCACCCCGAGGTGGACCTGGGAACAACAGCAATTAAGAGGCGGTCCCACATTCATCAAAACCTCCCGATTAGAGGCCTTGCTGCCGGATGTAGTTTACGTCATACCCAGAACGAGTGGGAGGAATGATATATTGCTAAGAGATAGAAAATATAGGAAGTTGCAGAAAGCTGTGATCAACCACGTCCTGAAGGGACAATACACACAGAAGAAGACTACGAAACTCTGGCCAGATTGAGAGAACTACTTTGCTGAATGGGATCAGGACGTTTACGTAAGTGCGTCATAATGATGTATGAAAACGCCATCCGACGTTCTGCCACATTTACCGCAGACTCCTGACTTAGATCTTTTCAGCTTATTATATATTTATGGATCTCAAATGAAATTTCTCCGTAGTTTCGCTGTGTCGTAAAAGAAAATTTTTCTCACCCGACCCATCTTGACCATTTATAAATGTATTCGGCCGTGCAGTGAACAGTGTCACTTATGATCTGGTATCCTGCTATATATCTCGAGATTCGTTACAAAAGGCAAAGTGTCTGTAATGTTATCAATCCTGACCTGGCACTTCGTCTTCAGTCAATATACCACCGCTGCATCGTGGCTTATTTTCTCAACTGGGGAAATCTCTTCCGGCTTCTTGCTTCCCTGTCATCAATGATATTCAAACATTTAAGTGTAACATAAATCGCTGACCTGATCTTTTATTGTCCTTTTTCCTCATTGACGTATTTTTCATTTTCTTTCCCCCTCAATAAGCCCCTGAGTTTCAGTGGCACTCTCGCCTTATATGGGGAAAAAAGATTAAAAAAGCAGTTCCACACAGATGATCCTGGAGAGGGGCAATGATGTCTCCAGTCAATTGGTGATTCAGTGAGAAATGTAGCCAAATAGTTCTGGTAACGTGTGTATAATTTCTTATTTGTACTTTAATAAACATGATGGATTAGTAAATATAGTTTACTTTTCGGGTATTCCTCATCTTTATGTTTATCATCAACCTCATCTTTTTTTATCACTCCCAAATAAAGAGTCACTCTCACATCCTACCCAACAGATCTCAGTGCAATCCTTGTTTTTACTGTCATCACTTAGCCCGAGGATTTAACATAGGTTTCTTTATGGTAAATAACACTTTAGCTGATTGTGCTCCTGAATTGGGGTTCAGCACCCTTTGACGTGGGTCTTACTCGATACTAGAGATCTATACTATGATTTTTGACACGTTGACATATATACAATGCTGTTCGATAAAAATGACTCATCTGATTTTTTTTACTAAAAATATTTTTTGTCTATTGTTTTTGGGGTTAAAATAATTTTTAATCTTACTAATATAAAGAACCCTTCCCGACCACATAGGAAAAAAGTTTATTCACCCTAAGGTATTCTATTGATAATTATAAATTTGGATATAAATGAGATTCAGGAAAAAAAACTCTGTGCAAAAAAAGTGACTCAGATATCGCATACTAATGATTAAACTGGTAAATTTAAAGAGCTTTTGACAAAATATTGAAAACTATTTTACAATACACTCAGAACAATATTCTAGAGAATTCTAGAACAGCTTAAATTAAATCTAGAGTATTCCAGAGAGCCTCATACAGTATAAAAACAGCTTGAAATAGCCACTCAAGTCACTAACCAGATGAAAGGGTATAAACACGCATCAGAACCACTTAAGGCATCTATCATTGCCCTCTCAAAAGCAGGCAAGTCTACGAGATAAATTGCTATAACCTCGCAAACTCTCGAGTGCTTAGGGCACATAATGATGCCACTCCTGCTCCAAGGGAGGAAACAAGGGGACGAAAAAAAAAGATTGATGATAGAACTGGCAGGGTAATCAAAAGAGAAGTTGCGAAGAATAGGACTACAACTGGCGTTATTTGAAAATTCAAATCCAATCGAGAACTCTAACAAACATCCCGGATCTGAAGACCATATGCGAAGAAGAATGGGAAAAAAAATACCAACAAAAATTTGCAAATTATTCATTTAGAACTACAAGAATAGGTTGGTTGCTGTAGGCTATTCTACAAAGTATAAAATGAAGATTATATAATCTTTTTTGTATTGTACGAATAATTTTTTCACTAATTAAAATGGATAAATAGGATTTATTTCTATTAAATCATCATTTTTTCTGTTAATTACAATTAATTATATGAATAATCTGGCATTTTATTTTATTCAATTATGGTAAGAGAATAAATGGATATATGCTTTGGTCTGCAAACCTCAACTGGGTCAGCAAGAATTCGAAATCGACTCAAAGATTACAAATATATACGTGGACTATATATATATATATATATATATATATATATATATATATGTGTGTGTGTGTGTGTGTGTGTGTGTGTGTGTGTGTGTGTGTGTCTGTGTTTGTGTGTGTGTGTGTACTCCTTGTGCGTGAGTGTGTCTAATTGATATATATAGTATATGGCGATGTTATAAAAGTTATTTATGTTATGAACTGTGTATCTTATAAATTATATATTATGGATAGATTATATATATATATATATATATATATATATATATATATATATATATATATATGAAACATGATATTTCTGATGTTTGCATGGAATTTAGCTTTTTTAGATTATATTGTTCGTCTCCCGCTTTTAGTTTTAGTTTTATTTGTATATTTTTCAAATTTTTCTTCTTTTATTCATTTTTCTTTTTATTGTAATATTTTTTTGTTTTTTCAATTTAATATTTCTCTATTTATATCTTTTTGTCATACCATTTTTTCTCTTGTTAGCTTCATCAACAGGGTACAATCAGTATTAATGAATCGTTTCGGTAATTGTCCTTCCGTCGCCATTTTGAACAAGTCATTAGCAACGCTTGTTCCTACACTTGCTTGAAAAAAAAGAAGAAAAATTATATGCATCAACCAATCAAAACTGGTGGCGCGTTTCTCTAGCGATGATCATGACTCCTCAACCTGCTTCAGCGAACACTCGTTTCATTTTCACAGCCAAGTACAAAAGTTAGCGTGCCGTCTTCAAAATGAGAGGATTTTAATCACAAGAAATACGAATAAAATATTGCGAATTAAATATTGTCTTTACTTAATATCATTTTGTGTTTTTGACTTCTGTTTTTAAGTCAAACACAACCGAAATATTTGTTAAACTCACCAAAGAAAATACAAGCAACACGCGAAGACGAAAGAAAAACAAAAATATCAGGCAGGTTTGTTCATAAGCGGGCCAATTCGGGTGATTCTGTGTATGTTTGCGTAGATATACGAATGTGTTTGTGTTCTAAAAACACAAACGCATACACATGATATATTATTTATGACATAATATTTATAATGTAGACATACTCGAAGAAAAGCTTTTTAACGACGAGTTTCGCCAACGTGACGTATACAAGGTTTGGATTCTTCATGTTGAAATAAAAGACAAAATTGTGTGTAAGGAAAAGGCGTTGTTATTTTTTAGGATAAGAAGAGCCATTATATTACCTTATCAGACTCGACGACCAATGACTATAAAGTGTTTGCTTTTGCATATATATATATATATATATATATATATATATATATATATATATGCGATATCTGAATATTGTTGAATATTTTTTAATTTTCTTAACTAACCACTATTTTAATATAAATTAGAACAATTTTTTTAAAGTTGAATACGTATGTGTCAGAATCTTAACCCAAGAAGGATCCAGACAGAATTTCGATTTTACACTAAAAATCTTTTTTCAACTCTGATTTACCCTTTACTTTCCTTAATGTTATGTATTCCGGATGTTAAATTGTGTCACCAAGTGTCCTAATGTCACTTAATATAACTGAGACGAACTCTTTTGGTTTCACCGTCAATTCATATATACACACCATTTCCTTTCCCCACTTCCTACACGATAATAAAGTTATATCTTTCTTTTACCCACTCTCTCAATATGAAATCATTATTCTTAATTTTTAAACCTGGAGTGAATTTTCCCATTTACATTTGGTTTATAGTTCTGAAGATTTGAAGCCGTTTTTATCGACTTCAATGAAATAAATATCACCTATGGTATTTTAAGTGTTTGTTTTTTCCATTTATAATAATTATTGGTCTGTCTTTGACATAGCGCTCTTAACGAATCTATATCCTCTTTGAAATTCCGTACGGATTACCAATAATTTTATTATTATTAATATATATACATATATATATATATATATATATATATATATATATATATATATATATATATAAAGCAAACACACTCTGGTCTCTGATTGTCGGATTTAATAATGTAATTTATTTCATTTTACAAATTTATCTATTAGTCTTTCGTTACAACCTGAAGAAACCAAATATAACATATCTCACGTCGGCGAAATACGTCGTCAAAATCTTTACCACTTTGTCTCATTATTCCTATTTTTGTATTGCATACTAGTATACATCGTCCAAATATGTATAGGTATACACCTATATATCAATTACACTTTCACATAAATGTATGGTGCATATATAAACTTACACGCATACATACAATTACATATGGATTCGTAGAGCCGAATTCGAATTTGGGCAGGGGCCGTTTGGGTTCACTAGTTACGGCATGTATCTATTCTCTCGCCAGAATTGCTTTTATATAGATTACCATATGCAGCTGATCTTATTAAAAATGTGAGTGTATAATTCTCAGTGTTTTTATTATTTCATAGAATATAATAACTGGTGTGTATTTATTTTAAACAACAGTGTATAATTCTCAGTGTTTTTGCTCACATGCCTCTGTATTTATGTATATGTATCCAACTCCTTTATGATGCTTTATATATGTGTGGTTATATCATTCTGTTTGATTATCTATCTGTTTCTATGTGAGCGTAAGTGAGTATTAATATGTGAAGGCGCCAATGCATGCTTTTTTATGTTGTCTGCACCTACATGCGTGTACGAGAATGTATGTGTGTGTGCATGTGTTAGCGTGTGAGTTTTGTAAAATAGTGCTTCATTTGTTTTCGTATTTTTTCCGCTCTTGTCTTTTTCTTTTCAATTCAATTTTACAGCGCTTTAAGAATTCTATAAAAATTCTCGCTTCTCTCTAGCTTCTATCCATCTCTCTGCATCACCTCTTTCTTTCTCTCTGTCTCTGTCTCTCTTCCTCTGTCTCTCTGTCTCTGTCCCTCTCTATTTATCTTTCTATCTATCTAGCTATCTATAATATATGTTTACTCGATCTCTGTTTCCAACCTATCTATCAACTCATCTGGACTTTTTCAGCTGTAATCTATTTAACATCATCATCACTATTGTGTTTTGCCTTTGCTTTGTGTAATACGATTTGCCCTAAGTCTCAACCAGAAACTTCAGGTGATAACAACTTCTTTTTATAAGAAGAAGCGAAAGAGATGAGGTGTCATGCAATCAGAGAAAAAATAGGTAACTGGGATCATTGTATGAAGAAAAATCTACGTAAGATGTGAGAATTACTCATGAGTATAACATTTTGCAACTCCCATATTTTGGAGCTATCAGGAATATGGTTCCCATATTTGTTTGCTTCTTTTCATACTATTCCCAAACCTCCATTAACAAGAGATAATATTCTTGTCTTGATATGCTACATTCTACTGATTCCAATCCCGAAGTTGTATTTAATTAGTTTCTCAAACATTTTCATTTTTTTTGTTGACTGTGGCTGCAACATATATCAGACAAACGTTTACAAAAGTTTTTTCACAATTATCTTTGATCAGTTTGTTTGTATTACCCTATCAGGCTAAACGCTGAAATTCCGAAGGATGGTAACCTCACCATTCTAAGAGGCTCGTTCAAAAAGTTCTAATCCACACCCAGAAGAAGTTGGAGAAACAAGACAAGGATGGTCTACTGTTAAGTTTCAGAATATTTCATTGGTACTTTCTTGGTGGAAGGCAGAGATCCTGGGCAGCAATTACGAATCCTTAAGTCTCTGTATTGAAACCAGAGCCTTCCAGCCACAGATGGATAAGCGTTTGATCTGCACCAGGATCGGTCTGCCTTTGGTAAGGTATTTGCCACTCAGAGTTTTTTCTTCTATTTTTCTATACTGATTTAAGACTGATTTGTTTTGCTGCATTTTTTTATTCGTTTATCTCTTTAAGTTGGGTACGCACATTATTATTATTATT
This sequence comes from Acanthosepion esculentum, assembly GCA_964036315.1. Lineage (NCBI taxonomy): Eukaryota > Metazoa > Mollusca > Cephalopoda > Sepiida > Sepiidae > Acanthosepion > Acanthosepion esculentum. Next base: position 78,092,438 of record OZ038487.1, on the reverse strand, counting down.
ATTATTATTATTATTATTATTATTATTATTATTATTATTATTATTGAGTGAGAAAGCAACGCGCCAACAAAGTGATTCCACGTTAAAAATTTAAGCAGCTCAATATAACCATCATGACAACCATTCTGATAAAAAATATACCAGGTACATGCGTCACAGCCAAATGTGCGAGATATGGTGAGAGTTTCTAATAAAACAGCACACAAATTTACCGGTTGTAAAATCTTCAGGTCATGTAACGCACTCTGCCTAGACGATCTTCAATTGAGTGTTTTCCTAAGTATCTAAATGTGGCTGCCTGATCCTTCAAACGTAAAAGAATGATACCTGGACATGATGTTCTCCAACTACTCACGCTCATGAACAGAGATGCGCAGTCCGTCAGTCTCTAGTGGACATATCCACTTGGTTATGCTTGAGCAAATGACCAGCAAATCTGGAGTACTGAAGAAGTTATTTACTGTAGGCCATCTCAATTCCAAAAGAAAAAACATGTACATGTCAACATCCCGAATCAATTATGATCAGAAGCTATGATTATAGCATCAGGGCAATTATTATTATTATTATTATTATTATTATTATTATTATTATTATTATTATTATTATTATTTCCTTGGATTTCTGTTGTATAGACATTGCATTCCGGGTCTCAACTAGGTACCTAAGATCAGAAATGACTTCACTACATTTTCTACTGATAATTTGTATAAAAAAATAAATAAAAAGCTAAGATCACACACATTTTAAATAGATAAAGATCTTCGTAATGTGAGAGCTGTACTTGTGAGTACATTTTTTTTGTATTTCTTTTTACGAATGGACTACCAGGAATCCCTTCAATGAGTCTATCGGACCTTTTCCAATCAATACTAGGGCTCCAACTGGAATTATTGATGTCCGTACATACCACATTTTTTAGATTTCCACTTCAAGATCCTTGTATTTTTATAGTTTTTTGAAAATCTTCAAAGATACACAACAATCTACCGGGACGTTCATGTCAATAAGAAAGCACATTCTGTTTTTGTGATCTTTGATCACGATGTTTGGGCGATTAGATTTGAGTGTTCTTTCTGTGTGTATTGTGAAGTCCTATAAAATTGTCAGAGATCCTATCTATGTAACCGGGTCTGGGTGATGTACATTCGAACAATTACCATGAAAGTATGCATAGTAAATGCACAAGGAAGCTACATTAAGGCAATGGAAAAGAGACTGAAGCCGAGAAGTCATGTCAAGGCAAATAATATTGCTGATTCTTCTTTGAATTTTTATCAATAATCTCTAAATATGCAGCAGGAGCACCGGACCGGATTTTTGGCAGCAATACTCAGAGCATAAACGAATGGTAGACTTATAAATACATAAGATAGATTCTGGAGAGAAAAAATGTCTAGTACGACACAATGAGAAAACCTTTCTGGCAATAGACCTAGCAATGTATTCAATATAATATTTCCACTTCAGAGAAGGCATAACGTATCACCTTGAAAATTAAGAACAAAGTGGGTCCGAGGATAGTTCTCTAAGGGACACCTGCATTATTACAGAAGGATGTAGAAAAGTAACTATTCGGATTTATATTAATTTCGCGATTTGATAAGAACGATTGAATCAGTTAAAAAATTCATCGGGATACCATAACCTTTCAACTTGTGAAGAATACCAAAATGCCAAACCCTGTCAAACCCTCTCGAGATGTCCAAAGCAACAGTCAAGCTTCACCATTCCTATTTAAAGCTTGATAGAATCTTTCTGACTTGGTCGTTAGTACATCAGCAGTTGACCCAGGGAAGGGAAATACATACTCCTTGTCTGAAAGAAGGCCCTGTGATGTTTAACCAACTCAGATTTGGTTATGAGACTAATAGGTCAATAGTTAGAATAGACTGGAACGAAAGATGTGCATTTCCAACAAACAGGAAAGCAAGAGGTAGTGAGGTATTTATTTTAAGTTTAGAAAGATCAGGAGTCATTTCGGGAGTACATTTCTTAAGAACTATTATGATACCATCAGGTCCACATGCTTTGAAGGGATCCAAATTAGAGATGATAGCAGAAACCATGGAAGAAGTTATATAGATAGGACTCAACAGAGCATCAGTTCTAAGCGGAAAGGTAGGCAAGGCTGCCCCAGATGAGTCAAGCGTTTGAAGAGAATTTACAGGCAAAACAATCAGCAGATGTTAATGAGCGAAGTGAGAGGGAATAGAATTTTTACTCATATGTAATACACTATTGCAGAGCCGCCCGTAGTCACGAAAACCGAATTTGTCAAAGGCTATACGGTGCCCCATTACATAAGCAAATAAGACTTAGCTCTCTCGAGGACAAGTTTTCATTTATTACGGGCAGCCATGGATGCGTGTCCGTTGTGATCGGAACTGTCGCGCTTCCTGTGGGCTGCAGCGGCTGAACATGCCCGTGTGAACCATGGAGAAGATTTCCAAAGGAGGTACAAAAGCATTTATGCCGGATCTGACCCAAGAAGAAACCACACTGGCACAATTCTCAATAAGAAGTTTAAGAATATTAATCCAAGGAGTGCCTCAAAGTAAGTCATGAAGTGAATCCCACTCAGCATGCTGATATTGGAAGAAGGTGTTGTGAATATAGGGTTCCTGTCTAATAGACGACTGATACGAAATATCAACAGATACTACAGAGTTACGAATTTCGACAAGACGACAGGAGAAGAGAGAAGGAACAAATACACTAAGGAAGCATGATCATTCACGATTTGCGTAAGAGAATGAGCAACGGAAAAATTGACATGTTGAGTGCTGGCAATGTCTCTATTCCCATCTTCTCTAGACAGGTACAGTCAATCTGCTTTTTCCTCTATCTAATCTTCGAGATTTTTGAAAGAGGACAGGTATATCTCCATATTTACTTTTTGCATTTAATTCTTTTATCTATCAGCCTTACTCACCTAAAAGATTTTTAATTTTCTTTTTCTTTCATTATCACATGTTCGATTCTTTTCCTTCATTTATACTAAGATATATTTCTTGTTCCAGTTCACTAATCACTAGAACAAGAAATAAATCAATTTTTATATTAACTGTTTTGTATTACCAATTTGCCACATCTGAATGCTGCCTTCTCCAATTCTTCGAGGCTAACATGCGTAATTTGTCTTCACTGTTCAAAAACGGCTTTAATTCATCAAAGTAGAATAAGTTATTAATGAATCTATCAGAGATCTGATAACAAAGTTGTGTTCTTTTATTTCATTTGAGAGATTTATTAATGAAATACAGAATAATAGGGGCGAAAGCGAATCTCCTTTAAATAGTCCTCTATTGATTTATAACAGATGATTTCACAGAAAGGTTGTTTTATGATTAAAGTATTTTTCTACTCTTTCATACGTTATTTGAAAAAGTAATATGAAGCCGTATAGTTTTCATTAATTTTAATGTCTTTATAACCCAGTCATATTAAACAGTATCAGATGCTATATTATAGTCTAACCACACTGTGCTTAGGTTGTTTATTATTTTTATTTTAAATAACAGTTTTCCAAGAACATCTTATCGATGAGTTGTTGATATTTGCAATTAAAAGAATCTTTCCGTGTACACTATGTGTTTACAGAAATTCGCTTTGAAACTAAACAATATTTCAACTATGTGTTCTTTACAGAAATTCATTTTGAATCTAAACAATATTTCAACTATGTTTTCTTTACAGAAATTCATTTGGAAACTAAACAATATTTCAAAACAGTGACGAAAATATTTGTAAAACGAAGGCCTAAAGGGCTAAAAACAAATTTCAAAAAATCCTTTTGCATGATTATTAATTTTAACTTATAAAAATTTTTTTTAAATTATGAGTAATTTAAAATTAGTTCTGAACATTTAACCAATATATGTGTACTTACTTGGTGCTGTAAAATTTATATTCAAAATTAATAATATTTTCATAATATTTCTTATTATTATATTTTGTTATTACTATTTTTGTTACCGGTATTTGTCACATTAATAATACTTATTGATATAAATCATGATTTGTTTAATTTTGAATTACTATTTTCTTTATTATATCTATCTATCTATCTATCTATCTATCTATCTATCTATCTATCTATCTATCTAACTCTCCCTATATATATATATATATATATATATATATATATATATATATATATATATATATATATTAAAGAATGAATCAATTTTATTTTTTAAATCCGACATATTTTCATTGCTTCAAACGTTATTTTAATGGACGACCTTATTTTATAAGAAGCGGCGTTCCTTTTAAACGGTATTTATTTCGTCTAATATCCTACATACACGAGAAAACTTAAGAATGAAAATGTGCCCTTCTGCAGGATTCGTCAACACAAATAGAAGTATCCAATAATAATTTTATCGGTCTTGCGAAATAAAATATTACCATGGCTTTCTGAAGTCTCCGATTTGTTAATTAATTATTACTTGCTCTCTTTATTACATTGAGCTCTCCCTCCTTTGAGTTATGCACACGGATTACCAATTAACTTTATCATCTAGAATTTTAAGGCTTCCCTTGCAGTGAGACATATATAATATTTTGGTATTAACTATTAAAATTTGTCTTAAGTTAATGATTGCATATCGCTTATCTATATTAACTCTCTACTTCCAGCGGCTTCTCTATTTGATTTTTAGATGGGTCAGTCATTAACTCATTATCGGTTAAAATTGCTACTGCTACTAATATTGATACTAATATAATTAATACTACTACTAATGATAATGTGTGATTCCAAAAATAAACCACCCTTAGTCAGAAAGGAAAAAATAGGGACTAAGCAATTAATGATGAACAAATATAAACTCGTCCTAGTTCGGCCGTCACGGGGTTAATCAAGACTCATATTCCCTCGAAGGACTAAAGAAGGCTGCTTTCGAAAAAACGTTACTGAGAACAGACATTGTCAGTGGATAACCCCAAATGATGTTCCATCTCAATCACCATCCACAACTAACTAAACGAACGAAAGCAATAGACTCAAATGAAACAGAGCGAACCATAAAGAGGTTATGCGAGCATATTACTATGAAATATCATTAAAGTCATCAGTGAAACATACAGAATATGGAGAAGAATATTCTTGATCATCAAAAAAATATAGATATATTCAAATGTCGAACAAAACATCAAATGTCGAACAAAACATCAAATGTCGAACAGAACATCAAAGAAAAAAGGAGAAAAAATAGCAAAGGTAATGAGAAAATTGAAGAAAACAATAATAATACGAGAATAAAATGATAGCAACCTGAAATGGAAGGAAGGCGAAAATTGGACTAAATTAAATAAGATAAAAATAATTGGAAATCAATGTTAAAATAACAAACAAAATAATCAGTGAAAGAATAAACGTAATTGGTCTTAATTTAATCACACTAAATGAGCCGCATGCAATAAATGAATACAAATTTGCAGGAAGATTATACTATCGAATAAAAATGCAGAATCAGTATGTTAAAGTAAAATAGAGAAAGAAATTTTCTACGCAAAGAACTCTCATTTTACATTGAATATTAAAAGGAATAAAAGTAAAAAGCAAGAAATTATTTTTTTAAAATAGACCGTTGATTTAAAATAAAAAGATAAAATGACATACCAACTACAATGGAGATACTAAAACAAGGCATACTGCTAAAATAACAAAGAAAAAGAATATATATAAAAACGTGTAAATTTTGCAAAACAACATTTCCAAATGAGACAGAATAAATTACTACAACGTATTGAGTATGTGTAAAACAATGAGACCAAAAGAAAAGGAAAACACTATCACTTGAAGAAAGAAAGGAATTATGAGATATGATATGCGGAAAGGATATGATCAGAATTAAAAATAAAAGGGATTTACAATGGGTTAAAAACACCGAGCAGAAGTAAAAAGAAATAGAAGACAATTAATTGAGCTATATAGACATGAAATAAGTACAAGAAGGTTTCACAAAATAAAAATGAATAAAATTCCCCCACGAATAGATAAAATCCCTAATTTCTAAATAACAACCATTTTTACATTTAATCATGAGCCATTAAAAATGTTCTCTCTGATGACATCAGCAACGAAGAAGAAAACACAAGATGGTTAATTAAATCTGATGGCACTGCTAACGACCCAAATTAACGGCCAGTTACTTGCTTATCCACAACCTACAAAGTACTAACATCATTTTTTTACTGAAAGAGTTTGTCAGTTCCTTGACAGAAATTTGAAGGGTAAAAAGAAAACAAGAAAATTTCTTATGGTTATAAAGATCAAATATTGAACAACATGATTGCCCCAGTTAGAGGAATTCCTTCCTCATTGACGCTTGGCCAATTTCAGGTTGCTGATGCTATTTAACCCACAGTTTGGGTGGAATGTCGTTGACTCTGAGGAGTTCACTCGACCAGTCAATTTTTTAATTCAGACAGGTTGCAAACCATTGCTATTGGACACAATCTTCTCTTCTATTTGCCCATAGCTGGGGGAGAAGATATGGATTCATACCTTTCCCAATGATAGTGAAAATATGTGAATGTAACGAACTTGACTGCAATTTGAACGTGGCTCTCCGATTCTTCAATCCGAGTCGCTATCCATTACTACACGAAGCTTCTTACTGGATCATAAAGACATTAAAATTAATGAAAATTTATCCGTCACGCATTAATTTAACTAAACTCTAGTAAGAGCATGGCAGGACAAGGACCATAAAGTTAAAAAAAATGGTGTATCAAAGGGCGGCAGGGGTTAACCAGAGGAACATAAACAGGGACAATGATCAGAAAAATCATGAAAAGACAGTATATTAAAGAGGTGTTGATTCGTGTTTTTTAAAAGAAAGATTTCGCGGGCGACACAGAGAATAAACATATCTACCTATTGCAGCAAACCACCCACATTCCCTCCGTATTCCATAGGTCAGAAGTAAGTTCCACTTGAACAGATTCTTCCCGAGAACTACTGTCCTGTGGAACAGACTCCGAAGAGGATTTTTCTCCAATCACTACTGTCTTAATCTGTTCAAGTCTAGAAACATTATCTTCCCATCCTATTCATATAAACTACCCATTAACGTAAACCTCTACCGGCCCGGGCCTTGCACAGGGTCAAGCTTACTGTAAAAAAAAATTAATCATGGGCATTTTATTTCTTAGTGTTATTTTTTAATTACGGCTTATTTTATTTTTGTGGGAGTATACTTGTAACTGAAGCTGGCTTCAGAAGATTTGGAACGATCTGGTGCAACAAAAAAGTACTGAAATCAACACGAAACAGTAGTTTATACTACTTTTCACCGATTATAAAACACAAGCGACACTCAAGATAGTGGGTTACTGAATGTGGTGGTTGTAAGTTCGTAAAATTTGGAATTAACAACGGAAATCATGCCTAGCATGGTGACACTGTGGCCCTATACTCCTAGCATAGTGAGACTGTGGCTTCAGAAGTTTTGGAAACCCATGACGTATTCTAAACGATTAACAAGATACCCACCCATAGTGTAGTCTACTGGGTTAACATCAAATTGAAATCTTATTAAAATCAATGAATTCGAAAGCTGATTCTCAAGGTATACCAGCGAATCTGTTTCATTGATAAGGAATATAATCTTCCTAGTTTCTATGTGAACTTTCTCTTAACTGAAATATTTTATTTCTCACCGACATCAGTGATATGAGTTCAATCCCAGAGGTAATTGAGGGTTTCGAAAGTTGATTTTCAAGGTATGTAGACTGGAATATTCTACTAGGAAAATAGACGCTACACGATCATTCTACTCTGAATTTGACTTATTTGGTAATGAGACAATCTTAGCTAAAACTAATAAGAAAGTATCCTATTGAAAGAAGAAAAGAAAAAACACGCTAGAAAAGACGCCAGAAGAGAATGAATGTTTGAAAATGTTCCTGAATTTGATGATGTTAATGACAATTTAAGGAGAATAAAACTTGTTCGAGCAGAAAGAATAGCGGCAAACTAAATCGCTCCGGAATTATGCCAGGTTGCTTTTTGGTAACCACTTCAAATAAACAATCGGTTAATTTCTTTTTTTATCAACCACAAGCTAAATGCTTGAAGCGATCATTTTAACAAATCAAAAAATCGAGGAGGTTCTGAGAAGTTCTCGGTCCGATACACTTCCCCAAAAAGCAGTATTTTAACGATAAAGCATCAGAATATTCATATTGTGCAATGGATCGGGCCGATACGTTTTTCACACCTTCTCGTTTAGATGCTATATAGTCATTTCAATCGGTAAAATTATTCTTCGTAATTCGTATTAAATATGATTTGTAGTTTTCTAATTTCCATCATGATATATATATATATATATATATATATATATATATATATATATATATATATATATATATATATATATATATATATATATATATATATATATGAGGCTGAAAATAATATTCCATGGTTATAATTTATTACATTGGAATCGTAATCACGATCCAATTCATCAGACCTAAAAATTCAAAAAGAAATCGGAAAATATATATTTTTGCATTTCTTTTGAAATTTGTAGGTCCGATGAATTGGATTGTGATTACAATTCCAATGTAATAAATTATAACCATGGAATATTAGTGTTTGACCCTTTTATATTATATTCTTACTCTGACCTGGACATTGAGTTCTACCTTGATTCTTTCCTCTTGGGAAAAAATATATATATATATATATATATATATATATATATATTAGGTAGCGTATAAAGGTAAAAGAATAAGTGCTCTATGCTAAAAGACAGAACTTACATATAGAAGCAAATAATGAAAATAGCTATCGTTTCTACGCATCACTTTCACAACTAGAAAGCGTCAAGTGAATAGGGTTCCAATCCAAAAGCAAAACAAAGTTTTAAGAAACAGGGAAATTTTGTCAGAAACAAAGAAAAGTGTACTGAGTTGTTATGTAATATTGGTCCCCCTATATGGCTGTGAATGCTAGGCAATCATCACACAGATAAAGACGAGACCTGGAGCAATGGAAATGTGGTTCTACAGAAACATGCTGGAATATCATGTATTGAACCTATGAGCAATGTCAAAGTTTTAGGGAAAATAGAAAAAAAGGGATACTTATACTTCTAATCAGAAAGAAACAGTTTATAATTTTTCAGGGACATCATGAGGAAAAAGAATTTGGAGAATTTGACACTCACGGGACAGACTGAGTACAAGAGGAATTGTGAAAAGCAGCAAATAAGCTGCCTAACGAGCTTGTGTAAATGGAGAGAACAGGGATTAGGAGAGATAGCCAAAAGGTAAGACCTACAAAAGACAGCAAGTTGTAGAGAACAATTATCGCCCACGTCCTGAAGTGACACCGTACAAAAAAGAATCATCAGGAGGATATTTATACTAGTGTGCTTATTCTTTTAATTTCAGATCTATAAAGATTGTCTTGCGTCATAAAAAAGATCTGACCTCAAAGGATAAACAAGATTTTGTAAAAAATGAGAATACAACATTGGAAGTTGGACAGTGATCACAGAACAATAAAAATACCCATTGACATTCCCTATTGGATCGTTAAAGATTGGAGTTTAACGATTTTAACAAAATATTAAAATAACAATCAAAAGTGTACATATCATTGTTTAAAGAACCAAGAGTGTACAAAGGAAAAAAAATTAAATTCACGTTTTCTGTTTCGCAGAAACAGACATTAAATACATGAGAGCGTTAACGCCTCCTCTATTTTCTCTTTCTTTCTTCTTTCTTTTTCTTTTTGAAACCAAAGAGCGTTTCTGATATGTCTTTTCCATCTTTCCTCGCGATCAAAACGGAATAGTCCATTATTTATAAAAGTATTGGTAGGGCTTAACGCATGTGCTAACTTAATAATTAACTAAGCAACTAAAGAACAATGGCAATCATATGACTACTAGCGTTATACTAACAGTTTATTTTTACTTTTTCCCACAACATATTGGATCGATATATCTTCGACCGACCAAACAAATAGTGGAAATCAGAAATAGCTTCAGATGAAATTTGAACTTCCAAGAACACCGACTTAACGACTTCAGTTACGGAAGTTTCGGTGATTAATTGGAATACAAACCGTGTAGTCATTCATCCACCCCTACCTCTCCGATGAAAAAGTTTTGAATGTGGTTGCATGAAACTGTCGGTTGATAACTCTTCAATATTTTTGAATGTCGTTTTGATTATTCTACACTGCAAAGGATCCGATCACATCCAAAATGGCGACACCCATGAGAAATCCCTATCAATATCATTATAGTCATTTATTTCCAGTGAATAGCAATTTCCTATTTTTCCCAAAATGGGCGAGCACAGCCAGGTAACAATGCTATAAAAATGCAACAGGGAAAGTGCTAATGCGAAAACATTTTAGCAGCTAAGACTTTCAAGTCCAGTTATTGAGAAGACAATCTTTGTGAACTCAAAGTACGTGAATGTATCGGACACTTGCGCTTTTAGTTGACTAATATTTACTAGCAATCGTCCGCTTTCAAAATAATAATAATTCATTTTCTAGATGATAATAAATCAGTTCAATTCATTTAGTCTTTCCTTTCAAACACTAAATATACTATGTGATGATCTGTTAACGTTGTATCCCAACGAAACTCAAATTTGAATGTGCCTTGCTTTAAGAGATGTGGAATGAAATAAAAATGAGAACAAATTATAGAATACTAGAATATGTCAGAAATCTTGACATCATTTCAAATTGTTAAGGCATTTTAGTCGGCCAGTCATAACGTTATTATTTTATTAATAGTTAAATGTAAAAGCGAATTGCTTTGAGTTTGAGAAGTTATACCGCGGTGACAACACGCTCCGTTTGTTATAGAAACATGACAGACGTCGTTGTCTTGCTATTCATCAACAGACAGGAAAAAGTCTGAAGAAAAACTGAAACATAAAAGGTCATATGCTGTCATTATAAATGGCGTTTGGAAAGCTTGCAGCGCCTTCTGGCGGTTTCTTTCTTCCTTTCATTGTTTCTTCTTGTCTAGTTTATAGGCTTTCTAGCAATTTTATTTCCTAAGTCAGAGACCTCCATTGATGTTCTTTATTTTCGTTATCTGTCTATTTCTTCGCTTTTTGTGGGGGGGGTGTTTGAGTTCGTCAATGGGGGAGGTTGGATACGATGAATATGAGTGTTTATTAACTTTATCATCATATTTTCATATATAAACAGTAAATTTAATAGTTTAATAGAAATTATATATTGCGCTTTATGACATATATATATATATATATATATATATATATATATATATATATATATATATATATATATATGACGTAACGATATATTTTTGTATAATTTTATATAAACAAACAGTATTTAGAAAAACAGTATGGCAAATTGGAAAAAAACATTTTGTGACGCGTTTCATCAGTTATGATTTCGTCGGAATGCCAACATTAACAACGCTCAGTCCGATGAAATCGTAAAGGATGAAACGCGTCGTAAACACTTTTTTCCAATTTGTCATACTATATATATATATATATATATATATATATATATATATATATTAAGAGTGACTCTATCGAATCTTGTCATAATGTAAATCTGCGTCACGAATATTTTTTTCAAATATTCCCTCTTCCGAAAAAGATATCCTCCCTTCCCAAGCCAATTTACATGACGATAAAATAAATTTTAAATAAAAAGGAAAGTGTTAAATTAAATCCTATTACTTAAACTAAATAAATGTATAAATATTTCCTCAAATTAAAATAATAATTACACAAAAAAGCAACAATAACAAAATTTATTCATTTTTGTTCATTAGTCTTTAAATTATACATCAGCTAGGAACACCAGGTGCTGTCAACTTGGATAATGGATCGGAATTGTTAATTGGAGAGCCGCATTACAATTTCAGTTGAGTTCGTTATATTCACTTACGCGCAAATACCCTTGGGAAAGGTATAAATCTACCTATTATTCCTCTAGCTATAGGTCAATTAATAAGAATTATATCACTAAATTATTATTATCTGGAGTAATAATTTAGTGATACAAGTCTTATTTTCTTCTCAGAATTTTTACAATCTAGCGATATTTTCTGGCTTTAAATAAGCTGCAAAAAGTTGATAGGCTGTGGAAAAAGAACTAATCAATAAATCATATATATATATATACATACATATATATATATATATATATATATATATATATATATATATATATATATATATATATATATATATATATTAACTGCAGATGAGGTCATTTTAAAATATGGATATTTAAAATACGTATAATTAAAAATTCAAACCTGTTCTTGCGCTTTCAAGTTCCGTGCAACAACCTTTCTACACATGAAGTCACTGATACGACACATTATATTGAAATACCAGGTTGAACTTCACAATAACTTCGTCTGTGAAAAGATTAATTTCTTGATAATGACTGAGATGAAAGGAATAGAATTATATCATGAACTTTAGAATATTTATCCACTAGTCTGTATCGCATGTGTAACAACTGATTCGAAACCTGAAAAATTATTATCGGGAATTCCACGCTTACGACTGCATCACGCTGAAGTTCGGTTCTCGTATAATCGCCGAAGTTAAGCAACGTCGAATCTGGTCAGTACTTAGATTGGTGACCGCTTGATTTTTTATGGCTTATAAACCTTTGCATATTATTTAAAACCAGAAAATACTTTTATATTGTTTGAAGTTTTTTTAAATAATAATCATTTATACAAGTCTTACTAATTCACACATAGCTGGTGGAAAGAAGTGGATTTATAATTTTCCCATGATTATCTGCGCGTGATGAACTCGACTTGAATTGGAACTCGGCTTTCAGGAGCCGTCATCCGTTAACTCACCCGCACATCCAAGCTTACAGCACCTGGTATTTCCAAGTGGTTTCCCCTCTATTTATTAATCATGCTTGATGTTGCTTAACTTCGGTAATCGTACGGGAACCGGTAATTCAACGTGATAGGGCCGTAAGTCTGGACGTGGAGCTGAGTTCCAATACCAGTCGAGTTCGTTATATTCACCTATGCACTAATGCCTTTGGAAAAGATATGAATCCACGACTTCTCCACAAAGCTATCGATTCATTTTTAGGATTTATATCAGTAAATCATTTTTATCTCCACCACCAAAAGAATTCATTCTTACAATCTAAATATATTTTCTGGCTTTAAATAATCTCAAAAAGTAGATAAGCTGTAAAAAAAAATCAAGCAACATAAAAAAAGCCGAAAATAAAATAAAAAATGAAATATATAGTTTGATTGAATTCTTGGTACTTAAAAAGATGCCAGGTCAGGTCCGATAAAATTGTAAATTCTTCTTTTGATTCTGTCAAGTATCTGTATGCACAGAGCAAAATTGTCAAATCAGATGCAGCAGCAATATTCGTTGCACTGACGAATGTTTCCATGATTAGATTATAATTACTTACCGTCCTGGGTATGACAATGAACTACACACGCATCCTGAATATGACAATGAACTACGTCCAACACCAAGGCCTCTGATCAGAGGGTTTTGAGGAGCGTGGAATCACCTCTTAATTGCTGGTGTCCCCAGGTCCATCATGAACCCGGTGGTAGAACCTGTTAGGTCCCAGCTATGGGCAAATAGTTAACACCTAAACTGGGGTCAAACACTATGAAAATGTAAAAATAGGTTTTAATACTAGGAATATTTTGTAAAAAAAGTATTACCTGCAATACATTTTTGAAAAAAAATACTACCAGCAATAACAATTTTTCCGTCATTAAATAACCCATTGAGGTGTTGTTATGCTGTAAACCAAACCAAACCAAACTATAATTACTTAGTTGCATTTATTTTATTACATAATCTTGAAAAATCAAACGAGGAGTGAAAATGTGTTTCTCCTTACAAGAAATGAGATTAATCATAGCAATGTTTATTTTGACAATATATGCCATATGTTGATTTTACAATAAGATTTATCGTTTGTCATTTTGCTATAAAATATATTGTTGGTCATTTTGCTATAAAATTTATTGCTTACTACAAAATGTGTTGCTTTTACGATAAAACTGTATTGTTGGTATTATTTTTTTAATTCATTGCCGGTATTTATACAATAAAAATATATTTTTATACTTTCATAGTGTTTTGATTTCTGTTTCGTGGTTCACTATTTACCGATACCTGAGAAGAAAACAGATGCTACCACACTCCTCAAACCTCCAAATTCCCGATCAGAGGATTTGCTGCCGCGTGTAGTTTATCGTTATACCCAGGATTACACATTGGTGGCGGGGTCTCACTCATCTTCAGCGGTGCGGCCGGCGTATTCTACAGTTACTGCCGGCAGGGGCCGATAATATCAGGAAGATCGTTGATAAAATATAAAGAACAAATGACGTCGATGAATAGAAATTTCGGGAATGTCCACATTAATGCAAAAAGACCTAGAAGAATTGCCATTCAAGACATCTTTCATCTTTCGTGCGGTTTGATAAGACAATCTGACTATAAATGAAGTCTAGAATTTCTTGGACTCACACTCCGACGGATGACACACATTGTTGAAAGTTTCATAAATAAAGGACTACTACGCAGTACTAGATTTGCGGCAAGGTTTTTCTTATATTACTTTATACTCAGTATTCCCCCCTATAGCCTTATTGCCTTGCTTGGGGTGAACTGGTTTTAAAAATGCCATATTAGGATAGATATTATATAAAAGTTTCCTTCGTTTCTAAAGCCACTATCTCTTCATTCATTCTTTAGCTTTTGAAAGTCATCTTTCACTATTCCTAAGCGTCTTCGGATTTTGGTGTCATATTTCTGTCGTCCGTTACTACGCTACACAGTTAAGTTTCAATATTGGCATTATCAATACGCAGCTCACACACCGGGCTGTCACTTTTGCTGGGGACTATGCATTCCGTCTTCTTAAAATTAAGAGTGTTCGATGTAATTCTCTCTTTTTTAATCATTTTTCTTTTTTATTAAAAGTATTTGATTAAAGAATCACCTCTCAGTTTTGGCAGAGTTTCTTTCTCTTTCTCACTCACTCACTCACTCACTCACCTTAGTTTCCATCGTTCTTTGTTTACTAATTTTTTCTCTCTGTGTCATGGGGATATTTCCCGCCGCGATTTTCTGCAAACAATTATGTCCCCGCCTCTAACCTACTTCTGAAGATAGAATGCAGCATCTACTACTTATATAACAGCATCAGAAACCAAAAATAGTGACAAAGACCCAGGCTTTCCGAGATAGCGAGCGACAAGAAAAACAAGACGACGTTTTATAACAGCAATGGCTGGCATGGCTGGCATGGCCGATACTTCTGTCTAAAGGCAAAGACGCGAATTAGCAAAAAAGTAAAGAAAATAAAAAAAAGCAAAAATGAAAATTGCCAAAACTTGAATTTAATTATCACCTTATATTTATCACCCAAATCAAAATTATATCCTCTGGCGAAATATTGATTCAGACCATCTTTTAGCAAAGGCATGAAACCGCACTCTTGTCTGCAAAATGGCAGCTTAAAAATTCTAAATTTAGATAGCCGAACTGTTTCGTACTTGTTTATTATCATCTTCATCTTTACTGAACGCATCTTTGTCTGACATAAGGCCAACGAGAAACTGACGTTGGTAGGAAGACTGAAATCCGCCAGTCCTCACATAAAGGAAAACCTATCGTTTTTCCTTTAGTCTTATAAAATTCAACTACCGCAGCGTCAAAGCTGTTACCCACGATATTTACCAACTGACAGAAATGTGATTTTATTAAACCTATCTACTAAATTATATACAGGTTTCTTTGCCTTGAAAATAACCATTCAAAATCATGTCTTAACTCTGTATCTAATTTCAGGCATCAAAAGGAAATACGCAAAGAAACTGTAAGAATGAATAAAATGGTTAGCTCTTCAAATTCTGCGAATTGTGAATTGATAGATTTGAACAAAGATAGATAGATATATAGATTAGTCAGTTATGTGCCATGCATGTTACACATTTACGCGATCATGTATCTATCGATACATGACTGACGAGGCAACTTTTTCTCGCAGGAGGTTTTCATTTCTTTCTGCGGTAGACCAGTTTCCATCCAAGGCTCTAGAACCCGGTCTGTCCTGCTATTTACCCATAGCTGGGGGAGGAGAAGAGGATTCATATTTTCCCAAGGGTATTAGCACGTAATTTGAACTCGGCTCTCCGAGTCCTCAATCTGAGCCGATATCCACTACTCCACCGTGCCACCAGATAGATAGATAGATAGATAGATAGATAGATAGATAGATAGATAGATAGATAGATAGATAGATAGATAGATAGATAGATAGATAGATAGATAGATAGATATTTTATTTGTCATTTTTGTTGGACACTGTGAACTACGACAATTCTTTGAAATAACTACCAGCGACACACCAATCCACAATTGGTGTAAACCTCTGCTCTATGTTAGTGTATGTGTAATTATGTTCTGATAATGAAAAGGGTTTGGAGGTCTTGCCTTCGTGACGACAGAAGGACCAATAATATTTATCAAGCCACTGGTCGTTCTATAATGTCGCCCCCACTTTGCCAACTTTAGATGCGCGTAGATCGCCAGTGAAAACGTAATAAGATCTCAATTTAATAAATATTAATGATCCTCCTTCAGTTCACAATCGACGAAATATAGAGAAAGGCCTCAGGTTAGTTACGTATACGCATGCGCATATGTACACTCTTATAGAAAAATTGAAACACCACACACACACACAATCTCTCTCTTTCTCATCCACATACACACACATACACACACACACACACTCTCTCTCTCTCACATACACACACGCGTTCTCTCTTTCTCTCTCACACACACACACACGCTCTCTCTCTTTCTCTCTCTCTCTCTCTCTCTCTCTCTCTCACACACACACACACACACACACACACACACACGCAGACACACACTCATTTTCCCTGCATCTTTTCTGTAAATATTTTCATGGCAATTATTCTGATGAGCTTTTTCCGTTGGTATATCGACATTACGAATTTGAACACAGTACTACATTGGCAGCGAAATCTTTTCATTTTACTGTTGAAATTGCTATATGTAACCGTAAGTTCTATGCTAACAGTTTCTTCCCTCACACTTCTTTATTGTGGAACTCTATTCCAGTTTTTGCATGCTAATCAACCTTTATCTTAAAAAATGAAATGCAATGTCAATCGTCGTCATCTGTCTTCTTAATTCCTGTTCTCTCTCCTAAATAATGACATTTTTCTTAGATTCTTTGAGACACAGTAACCACTTGCGTCTAACTGGCTTTATTGTCTTACTTAGGTGAAAATGATCACACACACATGTATATGTGATATATATATATATATATATATATATATATATATATATATATATATATATATATATAGTGGACAGTGAGGTCGACAGTAAGTGGCAACTGTCTATTTTAAGTTTGACCTTTGGCTCGACTGTACATATTTATGTTTACATACGCTCTTTTTCTGATATTGATCACTTTTACCAATAAATACACCATACTTTAAAACAATATTTTTATCATATATATATATATATATATATATATATATATATATATATATATTTGTATGTGTGTGCCTCTGTGTGTGTGTGTGTGTGTGTGTGTGTGTGTGTGTGTGTGTGTGTGTGTGTGTGTGTACACGAACGAAATTAGGTAAATGTATATTACAGGTATGATATATACATAGACACATCAATATCCTTGTAGACTAGTGGTAACAAAAGTAATTATTTATCTCAACAGGTATTTATTTTTCAATATCATTTCCTTCTTTGTCAGATCCCTTATTTTATGAAAACTTCCAATCAAAATGAACTACTAAATACGTAGCAGGCTGCGGATTGGCTGATTCCACACTCAGAAAAGGCGAGCCAAGAAATTGACACCAAAAAATATAAAGAATAAAAAAGATTGTCCTTAGAAGAAAAAAGTTTATTTCCCAAACTTTGAAAAAAAGAAAATGGTTATTTTATAAAACCGCCATCAGGCCCGATAACGGTCTTCTTGCCCGGATCAGGTGATTCTTATATATGCTGTGGTCAACATGTCTACGATGACCGCCATTGACAAGTATTGTGTGGCCGCTAATTCGTCTCCATATCGACAACTTGTCAAACTTATTAGACATGGGCATTCAAATCATAACTAGGAGGCAGCATCTGGTTGGGGTCAGTGTCAGGAACGTGAACATTTTTGGTCAGACACTCACTGATGACATGTGCCATGCAGCACAGAGCAGTGCCTTTCTGAAACACAACTGGTCACCCACTGGAACAAGTCCTTGTGCACCGTGTCCAGTACCTAGTTTTTAGCGGTAGAGTTGATCCTGAGACACTACAGTACGAAGCCGAGCCGCATGATATGCTCCTCATAGCACATAAAGCCAAGATCAATCACAATCAATGTTAACATGATGTGTCTTATGGGTACATCCACAGAGTACGTGCAGAGTTAGCTGTTCCTTCTCTAATCAAGTGCTGACTTTCAAAAAGTTGAATAAATCTGTGTTGGTGTTGTTGGTTGGCTGGTTGGTTGGTTGGTTGTTTCGAGTTCTGAAAATGTTTCGGCAAGGCCAAGAAGTCTATTATTTGCATCTTTTGTTCAGATTTTGGAAAAACAGGTCTATGGACTTTTTCTGTACTTTAGAAATATATATATATAGAGAGAGAGAGAGAGGGGGAGAGAGTGAGTGAATCAGTTTCTCGTCTCATGGCATCTTCATAACTTGTTTCACTTCCTTAGCAGTCTTTCTCTATATAGGTTACCGTGTGATTAACGGAAGTGAGAGAAAGCTGAAACCGGCTCTTCACTGTTCTTTTGTTTATGGATAATGTTTTAGGTTACTTAAAGTCGTGAGTTTCAGATTGCTTCTTTGATTTATAGATTTTTTATTATTTATGTTTTTATTTATTTTTGGTTTTCCGCATATTTTTCTTGGGATCTAACGTTTATTAGATTTAAGTCATGGGATTTTATTTAGTTCTTTCTTCCTGATATGCTTAAAGAAAGTATTGTAGAAACAAATTGTAAAACATGGTTTGAAGATCGCTTAATATGTGAAACTGACCGTTACTATGCATTTTTATGCCTTTGTCCACACTCTATATCTGCAAAGGCTCTATCTCAGTTTTTTCCCCGTAAGTTAAGGTAATGTATTATTTACTGGCACGTCAAACTTAGAGATCATTTCACGCTGAATTAGGTAGTTTTATACGTCAAGTATTTTAATCCTTTTTATATTATCCCGTGACTGCTTTGTAGAAGGACGTTCTTTGGGTATGAATAGTCTGTATTCGTAAACAGATATTTTGTGAAGTTTTTTACGTATTTGTTGCATGTACAAGAATTTTAAGAAAACTTATCTCTCTCATGTCGCCTAGTAACTGAAAAACGGGCACTTTTTAAAAATAGTATCTTACATTATTCGAACTATCGTCCGCATCTTTGTTGCAAAATTTATCACAACGTTTCGACCGTTGTACGCTCCAGCCTTCTTCAGGTGGTTGGAATGTTGAATTGAACCCTTTATTTCGCTCGCTGGGGCAGACTGTTCTAGTTCCACGTGCCATGTCTAATGGATGTTAGTTATCAGTTATCTCCTGTTAATTCCCTTCTCCAAGTTCTCCATTGCCTTAACCAGGTATTGAACTCGCAACTCTTTGGGTCTTTTCACTGGATCTAACCAACGCCTTTATCCACTGTGCCATGTGTCCTTAAGGCAGTGGGAGTAGAACAGTGTCCCCCAGCGAGCGAAATAAAGGATTCAGTTCGACATTTCAACCACCTGAATAAGGCCCGAGCGTACAACGAAACGTTGTGGTAAATATGGCAACAAAGATTGAGGACAAATACTGTAAATAGTGTACATAATACCTCATCTGAAAAATATAGGCAGATAGTATCTTGAAATTTGGTACATTATATTATTTACGCCCTATATGTGTATATCTTTTGCATTCAGTCATTATGTGTTTTATAGTTAATCAGTGCCCACAAAGTGTACTTCGGGGAGTGTTTTCAGCTTTAAGGAGTGGTACATGGTTGTAATATGTGTGCCTTATTCGAACACGTTCAGCACAGTAACTTACCTTCGTTCAGGCAATGGCTCTGATTTCATTACGTTTATTACCTTGGTAACATTGATTACCATTTTTTTCTTTTTGCTTATATGTAGGGCTTCTGTTTTTGAAGTCTGTGTATGATATTTTAATAATTGTAATTTCCATATTAGTGGCATTATTTTCAATGTATTTGCTTTAATGTTTCCTTTTATATACATGGCTTGGTATCCAATTATTATTAAGTTTATTGTTTTTTTTCCTTTTTGTTTACATTGTGGTAGGTTTCTGGCAATTTATGAATGATTGGGTGGTTTGATTTTTTTCTTTGAGTGCTATTATGCTAGATAGTGAATCAGTGCAAATTATAAATTGCTTCTCAATTGAATTTCTGATGAAGTCAAATGCCATCTTTATCGTTTGTAATTCAGCAATGTAAAAGGATGTATTATCAGCTAGTTTGATTTGTTTATGGCTCTAATCTGTTATAGCTGTTGTTCCTACACTGTTCAAGATTTTTGATCCGGTGTCTGTATAAAGCTTTATAACTATAGTAACTTTCTCTGAATTCTCCAAATTTACTTTGGCACATAATGTTATTGCTATGACATTCTTAGATCTATATTCGGTTGGGAAATCATCCATGATGGGGTGTTTGTTAATCTGAGCAAAATTATGTTTTCAGGGTTTTAGTATCCCTGTGTTGAGGATTCTTTGATACGGTATAAGTAGGTATAGTTGTTGGTTTGCTTGTATAGGTGTCTGTATTGCGATTGGTATGTTTTTTATATACTGTTTTTCTTCATTTTTAGTTTAAGTATGTAGTGTAGCTGGCTTCTACATGTAGACTTTGTTTGGGTAAAGTACGGAAGGCTCTCAAACACAATCTTAATGCTTGATTCTAGATAGATTGTAATTTTTAAAAATATGATTGCTTTGTATAGACGGAACATCATTTTACATTCTGCTCACAAAAAACTTGAAAAATAGTTCCCCAAACCTTCTTATATATTACTTTTAATTAATTTAGTTTTTTGTTTTTGATTTTTGTCTGAGGACATTAATGTGTCATTTAATGTTCAGTTTATTATCAAGAATTAGCCCCAATTATTTGCTTTGTTTCACCAATGGAATCATTTATTTTTAATTAGGTATCATGGCGGTATGATCGCTTATTGCAAGAACGCATGTACAGTGTCTTGATTTTGGAAAAAATGAGTCCATTTTGGATTTTGTTGAGATTCTTTTGCATTTTTCTTTCTATGACGATGTTTAGGGATTGACAGAAACTAGAAAAGTCATCCACGAACTGAGACGTTTCAATTTCAGTATTGAATGGTTTAATAGTATTGTTAATTTTTTAATATGAACAGTGTATTACACAGCACCTAGTTCGGATATTGTGTTCCCAAGGCGGAGCCTAAATACCCGAAGTGCTTGAAAATTTTTAATGAATATGACTATTCTTCCTTTTACGTTTAAGTTCTGTATTTCCAAGTAGTGTAAAATGCATTCTTCAGATCGAAGAAAATGAACATGACATGTTGACCTCGGACAAAGCCGTCGCGTACAAATGTCTCCAGGCGGACAAGTTGATCGGTGGTATTCTGGTTATATCGCCATCGACTTTGATATTCAAATATAGCATTTTATCTTTTTCTAAAAAACATGTCAGATGGATGTTGACCATCATTTCCATTGTCTTGTATATACAACTGGTTAGTGAGATAGGTCGTCAGCTGGTTGGATTTAAGGGGTCTTTGTTATGTTCAGGGATCATCGTTCTTTCTAACCATGAGTTTAGGAATTTGCCTGAATACCATATGTCTTTATAGAAGGAGAGTAACACGTTGAGGGATGTTTCTAGAAAGTGCTTTATAAATTGATAGTGAATTTCAATGGCACAGTAGCTGTATCATTGCTTTTCATTAGGGAATTTTTTCGGTCATGGTTTTTTTTTCTTTTGTATTTTTTTCAAAAGTTGAAGTGTGTTGTTTTGTTGAAGAGTTGTTTTTTAATCTGTTCCTAGTAGGTTAACTATATCTTTTCTTTCTTTATACTTATTTCTATTTCATTTGTTGAGATATACTGTGGTAGTTTGTATTGCTTTCCCATTGATTCTTCCATGTTTTGTTGATTGGTTGTTTAGTTTGGAGACATAGGTTTTCCAGGTCTCTCGTCTAATGTTTTGATGATATATCGCATTTTTACCCAGGATTGCGAATGATTTTGTAGATTGTCTGTTACTGGTTTGAGTTTGAACATTTTTAGCATTTTCCTGTTTTCGATGGCTTCTCTGCATTCTGTGGTGAACCAAATTTTATTTTTGTGGTATTTATTGGTGGAGAATTTTGAAATTTTTTGTGATGCTAAATAATAGATTTATGAAGGAGGATATTGGATCTGGGTCTTTTATTTACAGCTGACATAGTTCTGTTTAATTCTGGCCAGTTTTCTTTGCTCAATTCTCATTTCGTTTTTTGTTTTTTCTTCTAGTATTGGGCGGTTTGTTTTGATAGAATTTGGAAAGTAATCGCTGCAACATGAGTCTTCATGAACATTCCATTGGAAATCTATGAATATTGCAGAGGAGCAAATTGATAAGTCTATCGCTGACTCCCGGTAGCTGGGTGCAAATCGGTATGTAATCTGTCACTTAGGATGAATATATCTTATTTCTAGCATAGACTATTATTTTGCCATTGGAGTTGGATTGCATACTATCCTAGAGTAAATTAAGGTCTCCTAAAATTACGTAGGGGGGTGGGAATTGTTCTATTAGATTATCAGTTGCAAATTGTTTGAATTGAAGTTTTAGCGAATTGTATATTTAGTAGATTGTTATTGCAGTGTATGGTGGTCCTTACTGTAAATTGTAGTTCTGTATTCAATGGGAATCTTTCGTGGGAATTTGTTTTTTACCAGAACAGATGAGCCAACAATTGGCTTGTTATCTACTATTAAGTTGTTAGTTTTATTGTCGATGTCCTATCCTTTGAAGGAGTACGTATTGCTAATTTAGTAGTATTCTTTGGTGACAGGTTATGTTTTGGTTGTACTCAAGTATGAATCTTTTTAGTTCTTCATAGTTTGGTTTTATACCACTGCGCTGTTCCATTGTCGGAGTTCTGTGCTTTTCCATTTCTTATGATGCATTGTTGTATTAGTTGTTTGGGTAATAATTTGAGTGAAGTATATTTTTGGTTCCTTTGAGACCGAGTAAATGATAGCTAAGAAGCTGTTTATTATCGGTAACTGTGTTGCGTTTTGTTCATGTTTCTAGATTTTTGAGATTTGGTCATCTGTGTCCATACATTCCATACTCTCAGATTAATTTGTCTTCTCGGTTGTGAGCCTGATCAATTCAGGTTGTTTGCATAGCTTTGTTTAGTAAGAGGTTCCTCATTTTGTCTTTCATTTTTATAGCCATTGTTTCAGTGAAATTTCTACCTGTTCATTTTAGGTCCGGTGTCTTCTGTGTTTTCCAATTCGGTTTTGTGTTGGGGTTCGGTCAATTCTTGTTTTCAACTGTTGTAATATTTCCTTCTGATTAGAAAGATTCAGTTTGCTAGGCGATTTTTCCCTTTCTTTCTGCTACTTGTTTTTTTTTCTGGTTTTGGGTAGGCTTGGGCCGTTTTTTATTGCTCAGTTAATTTTGTTTTTGCGAAGAGGCTGTCTTTAGTGTTGGTTTCTTGCACCTTAAGATTAGTTTTGATTTCTTTTATAAAATTTGACCAGTCATCTGAACCTAATTGTTGCCGTCTTTCTACCATGTCTCTATATTTTCTTTTCCTCTTGTACAGGATATATTTTCTTTACCATCTTCAACATTTAAGTATGTAATTCTGCTCCTTAATGTTTCTACTATTTTCCCTGATTCAGGGAATCTAAGGTATTGGCTGAACTTTATTTTCAATATTTCCTTTTCTTTGAATCACATATGGGTACATAAATTGCCACCATAATTTGTACATTTACTCTTATTCCTGCATTGAACCTCTGGATGGTCTCACGCATTATCACCACGTTTCTTATAAACTTTTTCCCCGTACATCTGATGATACCCGTAACTTTGACATTTAAATGATTCTAAAGAGTTAGGGATATAACGTTAGACTTTAACCCTTACATAACCGAGTTAAATCTCTCTTGGAGTTGTGGGAGTGTTGAATGTTATTATATATGCATGGGTTTGAATTGTTTCTCCATTTTTTATAGTTATTATTTCTACGTCTGATATTGGTCCTTACCTATAACTACAGAATGAACTCTTCCTAACACTATGTATACTACGCCTCTCAAGAGAGAGGGACGAATCGAGTTG
This sequence comes from Acanthosepion esculentum, assembly GCA_964036315.1. Lineage (NCBI taxonomy): Eukaryota > Metazoa > Mollusca > Cephalopoda > Sepiida > Sepiidae > Acanthosepion > Acanthosepion esculentum. Next base: position 78,068,011 of record OZ038487.1, on the reverse strand, counting down.
AGCCGATAGTAGTTCACTCCAAACCAGACTGACAGTCATACTAACACCTTCCACATCTTGTATTATTATTCCGTGTAATATATCTTCTTTATTTCTACTCTTGTGTTCGTGTTGTTCCTCCTTGGTCCTAACCTGGACCATAAAAACGTCGCTGACATTTTGTTTCTTAGTTACATAATTTAAATTTTATTAAAAAGATTTGCTTAACGTAAAGCTGGCGCAGTGCATATATTATACGGGGATTACTAGTTTTTATTTTTTTAAATATATTGTATTTAAAATAGCTGAGAATTATATTTAAAATGTTCTGTTATATTACACTGAAAATCCCGCTTATTTTTTTTTAAAGTCCCGTCTATTTTAAATACAATATTGTTTTAAAAAATAAAAATCAGTAATCCCCGTATAATATATGGACTGTACCATCGTTGCGTTAGTCAGATATGTTTATTAAAATTTAAATTATGTAACGGTCAGTCTCTACGCAGCACCTTGAGATTGTGTTGTGCACGAAACTCTGAGTCGTGTTACCGGTGAGGAATAATATGTATATATATATATATATATATATATATATTATAGTTACTTTATTAGTTAGAGTGAGTGAGTGAGAAAGAAAGAAACGGAGTTAACCCTATGTTACAATGTGTATGAATGTGCACAATCAAAGAAAGAATTTTGAAAATCATTTAGGAGATAAGGAAACAAATAAAAGAAAAGTTGTAAGAAAATTTTAAGCTGAAAGTCGCAACACAAAAAAAGGAAGGAAGGAAGGAAGAAGGAAGGAAGGAAGGAAATTTGTAGAATAAAAGTAGAAAATATCAAGGAAAGGCAGAATCGATATTTGAAAAAAGAACCAACTCTTGCGGAATTGAAGGAAATGAAGAGAATGGTGAACAGAAAGGAATGGTTGAAGAAAGAAACGTTTTCAAAAGAAAATAAGTTCGAATTCTCTTATCTGAATACAAATATTTTAGAATTTTAAGCATGGCAAAACCTGTTTTTCTATATTGGAGTTAAATTCAGTCGATGCGGCTTTTACTTTGGACTTAATTAATATTGACTAAGATTAGATTAGTACATTTCGAGGTTATGTAAGTAAAGCAGGTGTAAATAGAGTGTGATGTGCCAAATTTAATCTAGTAAAGGTTTGTTTAAAATTTGAAATCGTGGTATATTCCTGGACTGGACTACCAACGATGGCAAATATGGAAATCTTTCAGCAGCTACTTGGAGTTTAATTGATTTAGGAAATTGTCGATTACCATCTTCATAAAGAAACTTTTCCAATTCATCTATCTACAAATATCTGCGTTGAAGGTTTTGAAAATTTTTCAGTTTGATCCGCTAAAACACTAAGTAAACAATAGCAATTTGACTTAGTAAAGGTGATAAGGATATTAATCATATAATCATGAATCATAGAATACGCTGCACCAGGGCTAGTTTCGCATAAAACCGCAAATTACAACAAAACCAAATTATTAACTATTCTTATATCTCATCAAATCGAGACTCATATTTTAATCGAGTGATTCATTTTCTACAGCTTATCAATCATTTGCAGGTTATTTAAAGCCAGAAAATATTTTTAGACTGTAAGATTCTAGATAATAATGATTTTAGTGATACACGTCATACTAATTAACCCATAGCTGTAGGGAAAAGAGGTTGATTCATACCATTCCCGAGAATATTTGTGCTAAGGGAATATAATGAATTCAAATGCAATTGAACCTCGACTCTCCGATTAACAATTCCTAGTCATTATACATTACACCACACTCACATCCAAGCTTACAGCACCTGGTATTCCCAAGCGGTCACCTATCAAGGTACTGACCAGGCTCAATGTTGCTTAACTGCGGTGATCGTATGGGAACCTGTGTTTCAATGTGATGTGGCCGTAAGCCTTTCATATGAATGTCATCCATAGCGCCAAACTCCTTCAGATATATCTAACCATTCAGCTGTATACGACCGCTTTCATACATCAATGGTTAAAATGGCTTTAAGTAAATGGGACCTGTAGGCATTAGCAAGGACCATACTTTTCATACCTTTTGGACTGGTGCTACAGAATCACAAAGAACTGTACCAAATAATAAAAACTCAAGACTTTCAACAGCAATAACAACTAAAATGGATCTCACATGTAACTCGAAGAGAAAATAATGACGTAATCAAGGTGTTGACGTTCCATACTCCATCAAACAAAAGGCTGTGTAGTAAATTACCTCCAGTACTTGTATGAGCGATAACAGCTAGTGGACTTACGAAACCTATTTTTCTGAAAATTGTTTTAAGAGAAATAAGTAGATAACCATTTCCTTAAAAGGAAAAATTTGGCATTAATTATAAAAATAATTATAAAATCAATAAATTTCAATCGAAATTTCAACTGGCTTCTCGGCTAATTAATGCCAAATGTTTCTTTATAAGGAAACAGTTAATATTAATATTAGCATTAGAGATGAGGAAAATAAATGCTACACTTTCATCCCAGCCCGACAGACAAGAAGTTAAGAAAAATGTAATTTGAGTAGTACTGGCCATTCGGTCAACAAATGCGGAATGCTTCCTTATAAGGAAACGACTAATATTAGCATTATAATTACCATTGTCGGTCAGACAACGCGAATCTTAAAATGAATTGATTCTTCACACAGAACGCAATCAAGATCCAACTGGGCAAGGAAACCATGTACCCTATGGGGAGAGGAGTTATATGGGTTCTCCTTCTTAACTTGATTAATTGCAGGTCGATCATCTTACTGGACAGAACGTGTGATCATTCTTCGATCTTCGCCGAGGAAAGAAATCAAAGTTGTGAGAAATGTTGAAATGAGAACTCTCTCTCTCTCTCTCAACATCTCTCTCTCTCTCTCTCCTCTTATTTTCTCTCTATTACTTTTTCTCTCTTTAACTCTTGGTTACAGTTTACTATTTTATTTCCTCTCTCTCTCTCTCTCTCTCTCTTTCTCTGTTCTCTCTTTTTCTCAAAGTTATTCTCTGTCTTTTCTCCCTTTCTGTCTTTCTTCTCTCACTGCTCTCTATTTCACTATCTTTCTTTTTTCGTCTCTCAATATGCTCTGTTTTGTATTTCTTTTTCTCTCTTTTTCTTATTCTCGCTGTTCTCTTTCACTCCCCTTCCCTCCTCTCGTTTTCTCGTTTTCTTTCAGCTTTCTCTCTCTCTTTTCTCTCTCTTTTCTCTCTCTCTCTTTTATTGTCTCTTTTCTCTCTTACACACACACACACACACACACACACACATATATATATATATATATATATATATATATATATATATATATATATATATATATATATGTATATATATATATATATATGCCCTCACATTTCTCTATCCCCTTTTTATTCCCAAGCTGTCGATGGTTATTGGCCAAAGGTTTTAGCGTACTCGCCTTGTTCAAACTTTTGATCATGCCAGATTTTGTACCCTTTGCCAGAAACTGTAACTAAGGTCCGTCTAGCGTAGTTGCAGTATAAACCTCAGTTTGAATTTGTGCATGTTGATGTATCTGAGCAAGTGTTTCCAACAGAAGGACATAATCGGAAACGAACGACCGGCCATTGTAAAATCTGTTTACATTTATTCAGTCGACGCAGCATTTACTTTGGATTTATTTGATATTGATAAGTTTACATTAATCAAGTTCAAGTGGGTACACAAAGGTAGGAAGACTGTTTATGGCTAATCATCAAACTGGTAAACGGATTCTTGTTTTGACAACCAGCATTCAATATCCTGGACCCTCACTACTGACGGTAAAAAATACAGAAGTCCTTCTATTAGTGCTTAATTGTTTTGATGCCTTCCTTGGCATCTTCCGAGAAACAAATCCATTTCGTGTATCTGCAAATGTTACCGTGCTTGGATGTCGGATAATTCTCCTTTTTCCTGCGACGTCCTAACGGTTCGATATTTGTCGATAAGACGTTGCGGAACCTTAAATGAATCGATGCTTTTCACAGAAAGTTGTGGAGAGCCGCGACTGTACAAGTAAACTATGTACCTCACTGGTAAAGAACTTCTGTCTTCTTAATATACCCACCGTTCAGACACTTGCTGATACTCATGGGTGATTTCCGAAGACCCCAGTGGTAATCAAGACGTTTTTCACTATTTCTTTAATGGCTATGACATTGTTCACTTTTCTTATCATTTACCGTTTTGCCATCAATGTGACTTAGAGTGTCCTGCAAAAGAGATTGTTTTCCACTGAAGTTAAACCGCATTTGAAAACACCGATGATTTTCCTCTTCTATGTGGTATGTCCTTCAAGTCTTGGACGATCAGGATCTCCACAACATCCTATCTCTTGCAGATTTTAGTATTTTCTCTTTTTATCACCCGCCCCACACATCGTTCTCCTATCTATTCGCATAAGCTCGACAGGCTCGCTACTTTCTACTGTTTTCTTTACCTTTGATATGTTAGTATTCATTCATTTACAACGTGTCTTCGATAAGTAGACCTCATCCTTCTCTAAGTCCTCCAACTTAAAGACTCGCCTTAGTGACGGGCACGTGTCCGTTGAATCCATCGGGAGAAACCTTCGACCTAGCCATTGTTTAGGAAGCCATTCGCCGTGTCAACAACGCACTGGCTGCATGCATAGCTATATGGAACCCAGTGCCCTCTATTTTGTTAGATGGCCGTTAACCTTACAATAAGGTACATCAGCCGTTTTTAAATCTTTCTGGTTGTCTATCCACCCTCGTAACCAGAAAAAAAAACGATTATCCTTCTCGGTTACATCGTAGCAACAGCTCTTGTAGACACACACACTGTTGCTTCAAGTTGGAGGACTTAGAGAAGGATGAGTTCTACTTATCCAAGACACGTTGTGAATGAATGAATACTAATCCGGCTTTCAACCCAGATATGTGAAAGAGTCTGGTCAGGTGCTTAGTTACCCATTGACACTAAGACCACACCCGGTCATGGGATTGATGATGATGATGATGATGATGATGATGATGTTGATGATGATGATGATGATGATGATGATGATGATTGGAAGTGATTCAAGACAAATGTTTAATGAATTCATCTCGCATCCATCACCGGTCATATGAAAGTTTGTAAATTGCTTTCCTGGTAGAGAGATGCAGTCTAGTTTTGACTTTTACAGTCTGGGGAATATTTTGGTTCGTTCTTCATGATTATGGAAATATGATATGTCAAATTCAACACTTATTGGGTTTTCTAGAAAGGCGTCCTACGTTTTAAGAATTCTTATTATTTTTATCTATTACCTTACATCAGTTGGCAGCACACCACACTCTCTAGAGGGGCCGTGTTTTTCAAGACACGCGCGCCTAGCTTTCGAAAGAACCAAATTAGGGCATAGATGAAATGAAAATGATTTGCCTGGAGACATGACCTTAGGCTTCGGCTTTGAAACTGTACAATTTGTATTAATGAAGAGATATTTTATTAAAAGCAAGGAATCATGATCATCATCACCAGTCCTATGCTCAGTTACGCAGCTGAGCAACTGACCAGTTCAATCCCGAGCTGGATAGAAAACTGGAATGGTATTGATTCTGTTATGGGAACTTACCCATAATAGATAATGGACAATTCCGTACACCATAAATGCTGCTCCTCAAGAGGAAGCAGCAGTCGTAGAGTGAGTCCTTTTTGGACGACTCGGGCAGAGGGGAACTCTCTGCCTCTGGGCAGAGAGGAACTCGGACGAGGCTCCGCCGAAGGGCAGAGCCTCGTTCGGGGAGGTTGACCAACCCGATCCCGTTTATACGGGTTCTACGGGCAATTTTTTCCCGAGCCTACGGGTTCGGAAGGCCCACATTAAACCAGCCTTGTGCCACATTTGACACACGTGGGCGTGTTGATGAACATCGTCGCAGAGTGAGTCCTTTTTGGACGACTCGGCTAGACGGTCGAACTCTCTGCCCCTGAGGCAGAGGGGAAATCTCTGCCTCTGGGCAGAGAGGAACCCGGACGAGGTTCCGCCGAAGGGCAGAGCCTCGTTCGGGGAGGTTGACAAACCCGATCCCGTTTATACGGGTTCTACGGGCAATTTTTGCCGGAGCCTACGGACTCGGAAAGCCCACATTAAACTGGCCTTGTGCCGCATTTGACACACGTGGGCGTGTTAATGAACATCGTCGCAGAGTGAGTCACCCAGTGACTGGAACAGTCGTTTAGACTGTTCTTTTCTGTCGAACTCTCCGCCTCGGCGTGGAGGAACTCGGACGGGGCTTTGCCGCAGGGCAAAGTACCGTCCGGGGAGGTAGGCAGTCCCTGAACCCGTGTATACGGGTTCTAATGGGCATATTTTTGGCCAAGTCTACGGGTTCGGTAAGCCCACATTAAACAGGCCTTGTGCCACATTCGACCCGTGTGGGGGGGGGTTGTTAAACATCGTCACAGAGTGTGTCAGTCAGTCAGAGACAAAGTCGCGTCAGACGATTACTGTAAGACATTGGAATAGTGATACTTGTCCAGACAACATAGTTCTCTCTAACCTAACCTGATTGTTATTACTAACACTTCTACTTCTTTTGTACATATTCTATTTGTAATATATCTGTGTTATTCCATACCTGTGTTCGAGTTATTCTTCATTAGTTCTACCTTGGACCATCACCGTGGTACAAGGAACCTGGACTATAACAGATTCATATGCATAACGTGTCCTGAGCAAGCAGATGTAACGGAGTCAATCCCTCTTGCATGCCAAAGCAATGCTAATGTCCTCCCAACTAAAAGCTCGGCTTGTTCAAGAACTCATAGTTGTTGATGGTATCGGTGACTATAGAGCCCAAACTACCCCATTATGCTAGATCGATATTGATTCAAATCAGGATACAAAAATGAAGTTTCCACGCAAGAATCCCAAGTATATATATCTCTTCAAAAATCATCTGCAAGATGGCATAGGGCATTGGATTGGGGCCAATGGTATCTGCAAACACTGTGTAGAAATAGATAAATGCTTTTCTCAAGGGTATTAGTTCTAAAGTATACGCCTCCCCAGACAAAATTCGAACTGTTTTAGCTGATTTCATTTTTCCTGATGATAACTGTTGTGCTACTTAGCACCACCATTTAGTACAGATATAGAATTTAGGGAAAGGCGAATTCATGCCTTTTTTCAAATATATTAATGCTTAGTGAGCATAATTTTGGAACTAGGTTTAACTGAATCTGTTTTCCGAGCTAAAAACGGTTGACTCTAGTCAATAGTTTTTTGATCGGAAAACTTGAAGAGTTTACGATTGTTGTGGTCGATGAAGCATCCTTAAAACAGCGACATTTGGAAGAAGCTGTCTGAATAGAACTTCTTTCTTACTAATGGAATACAAAGGAAATATACATGGCGGTAAGGTCACAGGGAAACGTCAAGTAACCTACCCAATGAATCTTCGTAAATGGATGGGAGGACTGGTAAAAAAAAAGTAAGGAAACAAGAAAAGATTAATTAAAGTCAGGAAGATAGAAAGTTGTGGAGGGCATTGATCCTAATACTGCACATGCAACGAATCTATTAACAAGAATAATATTTCAGCGACTGGACTGAAAACAGTCTACTGAAGAGAGAAAACAGAGTAAGTAAACTAGTTTCTAACAATGGAAACAGATGAAGAAATACACAGCAAGATGAGAAATAGCAATTCGTGATCGAAGCAACAACACGTGGGTCAATGAAAAGATGTGTGGACACAATAGCTTTTACAACGACTCAGTCAGTAAATGAGACTTCTACTCGAGTTGCGAAACAAACACATATTGTTCAGACATGAAGGTGAAAAAATTATTTCATTTTTAAAGTGGAATTTCTGTTTCCTCAACGAAGAAAGAAAAGAGGTCAAGTTTTCTAATCTCTGAATACCATTTTTTATTATTATTGCTCTCATTTGGATAACTTTTTACACCCAACACTATCGGTTGATGCTGTCTTCATTATGTATATTTTTACTACACCTTTATTATTATTGATGCTTTTCACATGAAGTATTTTTATTATTATTTTATTATGAGTTTTACTCCATCAACACAAATACAGAATAACGTATACCTATGTTACATAGAATAAATCGAAGCATTTGATAATGTACAACACAAAGATATATTTGCACTGCTAAGTAAATCCTATATATTTGGGAAACATTAGAATAATCCAGAATATATACTAGGAGTAAATTTCCTGCATGCGAACTGGAAATGCTTTGAGTAAGTACACAAATTACAAAGTGATATCAGTGAAAAATACGTCTTCTCGTCAGATTTATTTCACCATTACAACTAGGCAATACTAAGAGAACAGGATTTATTACTGGTGGACACAGTTTAAACAACGTAAGATACGCAGATGACACAGTATTGACGGCAGAACACAGAAATGAAGCTGTAGGAACTTTTAGACAAGTTAGTAAAGGGAGGAGGATTAACAATCAATTGTAAGAAGAGAGAATTTATGGTCACCATAAGAGGATCAGGACCCGGATGCGAGATACGAATTTAGATCAAAATGACGCACGGACATAAATTTAACTATCAATGAAGTGTTTTAACAGTCGACGGTAAATGTAACTACAAAATGCAAAGGTGTATCAAAATATCCAAAGGCATATTGGAAAATCATAATAAAAGCTAAACAAAATATTATGAAACAAAGAAATGTCATTCGTAACAAAGAAAAGTGTGCTGAACTGCTATGAAATATCAATACACCTGTATGGCAATGAATTCTGGACAATTTTCTCACAGATGAAGAGGATACATAAAGCTACACAGATGTGCTTCTGTGGAATGATGCTGAGAATAGCCTGGACGGAACATGTGAGATGGAGGATGATATAAAGAAAATTGAAACAGAAAAGACACATATTTATAATCCAAGGTTGCGTCATGAAGAATAAAGCTACACAAAGAAGACAAGACGAGCAGACGGAATATATCAAGTAACCTACCTACTAGGCTATTTATAGCAGAAATTAAAGACAATAAATTTGTCAGAAAAATTTTCGATAGGTCTAATTGCAAATTTTCCCGAAATATAACAACTTTATCATAAACCCTCCCCAATCTCTCTCTCTCTCTCTCTCTCTCTCTCTCTCTCTCTCTCTCTCTCTCACTTAAAAATATAAAGATATAAACAGTATTTATTTACTTAATTTTCATCGGGAGCAAATTTATTTACCACGTGAATTCTTTTTTTTTTTGTTTGTTCAAACGGCCGAAGAGTGTAACAAACGAGGACCTAGGTGGGATAAAAAAAGACAAATATTGCTAATATCTACAAAGGATAGGAAGTTGTGGAGTGCCATGATAGCCCATGTTCTGAAGGGTCATGACACATAAAGGAAGTATTATTTTTAGTTTTCAGATAAAGTATATTTAGTATCATTATTTTATTAAGAGATATATATACTTTCATACTATTAATGATTTTCATCAAAACACTCTCCGTCGATAAACACTCTATTACTATAAAAACAGTATTGCTAGGTTTTCCAAATTATCGTTGCTGATTATTTACAAGAAGTCCTTGCTTGTTACACTCTTCGGCCGTTCGAACAAAGAAAAACTTGATGTCGGAAATAAATTTGCTTCCGACAAAAATTAAGTAAATAAATAGTCTTTATATCTTTATATTCGTAAGTCAGAGAGAGAGGTGGAGTTATGATGAAGTGGTTATATTTCGGGAAAATATGCATTTAGACCTATCGAAACTTTTTCTGACAAATTGATTGTCTTTCACTTTACTTGTTATTGCATTTTTAAAGTTTTAATTTACTTTTAATACATTGCACTTCAGGCAAGTGCAAAGATGGCCGCACGCATGGATCAGAAAATCACCTCATTGACACAACCCAGGATGATAAGTTTCGAGCTTAACTTCATAGAATGCGGGCGCGTGAGCAGACAATCTCCTAGCGGGTTACTCAGACAGAAGCTAGACCTTATTGTGTGAGTGTCATATCCACAATATCGACCTCTGCAGGTTTTTTTAGTGGTGGCAGTCATCTCCCTCTTTCAGATCTTACACAAGAACTATACAAATTTCCAAAGTTTAAAAAAAAACATTAAACCGATGTACAGGTTAAGGAAAGCGTCACCTAATTTTGTTCCCGAAAACTGAAAGGCATAGTTCCAGGTTACAGTAGAGTCAAAATGGTGGAACAAGGTCAGGTTTGTACTAGATTAAAAAGGTTGGACATAGGTATGGTTTACATTAGTGTCAATTAAATAGACTCTAGTGCAATACACATTTTGTCTAACTTGTTGACAGCTATCAATTGAGAACCTATGAGACATACCATCAAGAAAGGAATACATAGTGGTGACCTCGGTATAGATACCGCATCGAGAAATGACGACATCGGTCCGAGGATAAGAGTTAGCATTTATATAGAAAAATCTAGAAGAAAAACCGCTCAATACAGTCTACAACTGATGATTTGCAAATAAAGATTAAATCAAATCCAACATTCGACCATAACTAGTAAAGAAAACTAGTGTGCCAAACACTGTCAAAGACTTTCGAGTTATCTAAAGCAAGAGTCGAAACTTCACCATTGTTATCTAAAGCTAGGAAGGAATGTTAACAGATCGGCAGATGACCTTGAGTTCTCCATCTTGAGTTTGTCCTCTCTTATTCTGATACACACACACACAGACACACACAAACACACACAAACACACACACACACACACACACATATATATATATATATATATATATGATAAAAATATAGGTATACTATACTTATCAGTTAAAGTGCTCAATATCGGGGATAGAGCGTGTAAAAATATAAAAGTGGACATTCAGGTCAACACCCAGTGGCGATAGTCTGCTTTATGCTTAAACGCAACATTGTATTCAAGCATGAAACGGATTGGGTGTCGACCTCAATGTCCACTTATATATACACACACACACACACATATATATATATATATATATATATATATATATATATATATATATATATATATATATATATATATATATATATCAGTATATTACAAAAAAACAAATTTTGGCCTTGACACATTTGTAAGATAATAATTCTATTTTTTCTTTTTCGCTTAGTTTGAATTTGACGTAGGTCATATTCGAATTGTTGATCAGGGTAAAACCCACAAGCTTTCCTTTTTTTTCTTTTTTTTACTTTTTCAAAAAAATGAGGATGTATTTTGCTTTTGAAACTAAATTAATCGTTCACACGCCAGTAATTTACAATCGCCTGAGGAGATGCCTCGTATGTTGTTGAAACACGACTGCAATTGCGTAGCAATTCTTACATGTTTGTTTTGTAATATCCTAAAATAAATAATATTTCTCTACACGATGGAAATGTACTCTATTTGTTCTCATCGTACCTGGATATATATATATATATATATATATATATGTGTGTGTGTGTGTGTGTGTGTGCGTGTGTGTGTGTGTGTTTCTGTGTGTTCATATCGTGCACACACACACGTGCACGCGCACACACATATATTAATATATTAATATCAAAATCCGCTACTACCGTAATAATATTACTAGTATATATTATTATGTATCATTATTATTATTATTATTATTATTATTATTATGCAATATAATAAAACTCTGCCGGCTTTGGCAATGAGACAAAACTTTATCTAATATTTTAAGCTTTTAGCTTATTTTACGTTTTAGCAAATATTGTTTCTATTTTATATATATATATATATATATATATAGAGAGAGAGAGAGAGAGAGAGAGGGGGGGAGAGGGAGAAAGAAAGAATATTTGTTTTATTTCTTAAGAATGCTCAATGTGCTCCTAAGCTTGCTTAGATTCAAATCATTTGCCTATAATTTGATTTGCAAAGTGTTTTGTTATATTTTAATTAAAACCCTTTTCTCGCGATTATCCCATTGATATTATACTTAATTTAATCGTGTTATTAAATGCCAACGTAATTATTCTCATGCTTTTCATTGGTCAGTTATTCTGCAGGCAACAATCCGGCTTTGTTCATTTGAATTCTTCTTCAAAGCCGTGAAATCATAATCCAAACATAATCCTGCTCACTTCCTAACGAGATTGGATTAAATGCAAAAATAAATGGTGAGGGGCAGTTTCGAGTGTCGACATTTTTCTCTTACAGTCTACTTGGCGCCAAGTGCAATTCTGCGTGCAAACAATCAGTCATTCCCAGCGGAACAAAATCCTTTCATTCACCTGGGCATGCGCACAATTTCACCTTGAATTTGCAGTTGTGATTTGTGTGCAATTATAATCTCCTTCTTTTCGTGGCTTTGCAACATTTGCATTTACGTTTTACACGAATTCGCTACTCGTTCTTTCTTTTTGTTAATTCTTCTTTCTTTCTCTCATTTCTTATTCTCTTTCCATGTTTTTTCCATTTTCTATTTTATTCCATTTCCCTTTTTTGATCTTGGTTATTTACTTCCTTTTTTATTTACATTCTTTTAAATTTCGTTGTTTCTTCAAATTTTCATTTTTCTTTATTATTGCTTTTAATTTTCATTCTCTTTTTGTATCTGTTTATCGTCTTTATTGTTCTTCATTTCTTTATTATTTCTGTTCGTTTGTTTTTCTTTTCTTTTTTCCCTACCGTTATTTTTATTATTTTCGTTTCTACTTCGTCGCATCTTTTTTTTTTCTTTGGTTATTTCTGTTCTTTTATCCCATTCTTTCTATTTCACTTCTCACTTCCTTTCTTCTTCCATTCATTCATTCTTTCTCTCTTACGTTTGCATTTTCTTCATATTTTTTTTACGTTCGCTTTCATTTTCTTTTTCACTTTCCTTACGTTTTATATTTCTCATTTTTTATTCTTTGTGTCTGTATTTTCACTATTAATTTTGCAAATGAAATTACCTATTAATTATTTTCTGTTTTTCTTTCTTTTACGTTTGAGCGTTTTCATTCGTTCGTCAATTAAAACTTTTTTCTTTTATCTTTCTTTACAATATTTATTAGTTTATGATTTTTACACGACATTAAACCGTATGTCAAAATTCATTTCTTCATTCATTTTCCTTTCTTTACTATACTTTTACCTAGAAGTACTTTTCACTCATTCACAGTACCTCAGTTTCTTTCCATTTTATAATGTATGTTTAACGTGCATTTTTCTTCCTTTCTCTCTCTCGCTTTAATACTTCTTTTTACTTTCAATCATTTGCATTTCGTCTTTTTTAAAAAAGCGAATCTTTCATTGCTTCTTAAACGACTAATCACAGACAAGTAATCTGAATCTCAAGATCTGTTCATTGCAAAAACGATTTCGTGCTAACACTGACCGCGCACTGATTGAGGTGATAATAATTTCTATTTTCCGTCTCGCCGCGGCTTACGATTCGATAGAAATGTCCAACTTCATTTCTTTGATATTTTCTTCCGTTAGAAAATGCAATGCAATTTCTAAAATCGAATAAACCGAACACCTCACAATCGAACGGATTTGTCGAATACAATCAAATCGACATTGACAGCACATAGTTTGAATGTTCTCATGTGCCATGTCATTTGTCATGGCGTACGAAATCGGCGCTCACAGATAACAGAAAATGCTACAAGTGTATCTGGCAATTTGGTGGGTAAAGCAAAAAGCAGGAACATTTCTGGATGGAATTAAAGTTCGATAGACTGAAATTCAGATGAATCGACCGTGTTATGTCCAGGTCGTTCAGAAATATACAAAATATCATCTATACAGAACCGTTTTCTCAGATGAATGATTATAAATGGCTTCAAGCAAATGGATCCTCTGGGCTTAAAAAAAAAAGACCAGCGCTACGAAATCACAAAGAATTTTACGAAATAACAAAAATCACATCCCATGAACACTTCCAACAGTAACATTAACTAAAATGGCCAGCACGTGCAACTAGAAGAGAACATAATGGTATATTCACGCTCTGAATTTTCCTCACTACCTTAAACAAATATTTGGAAGAAAACCCTAATTAATACTAGAAAGTGCGATAACAGTAAACTTGAGAAGCCTATTCTCCCGAAAAATGTATTCAAATGGATAATCTTCAAGTAAGGAGTCCATCTTCATCCTCCTTATCGTCATCATCTTTAATTACTACCATACCCACTTTCATTCATAACACACCTCTCATACAGTAAACCCCTATTATGAGTGGCTGTCGAGACTCATATTGGGAGAATCCTAATATAAAATGAGATGTGGATGTGCAGGTAGCATAGCTGAAACTCCCATCAATGATAGAAAGAGCGATAACAGTTAAAGGACTTGAGAAATCAAGTTTCCTGAAAAACTGTTTTAAGAAAATTATTGTTATAAATTTCAAGCGACAGTAATGCTAACTGTTCACTCAATGAATGCCGGATGTTTTCTGTATGGAAACGGCTAGTCTCACTATTTTGTTGATTCTGCTTATAGAGATTGGTCTTTTCAAAGAAAATTATTTTTAAAAAAACACTATCAATATATTTATTCATTCATGACTGACTCTGTATATGTGCAATTTTATATGGATTGCTAATGTTAAAGACTCCAAAACTAAACTGCTCCCTATAAATACTTTGAGAGACCCTCTCTCTGCTTCTCATTAGCGTGCCTGATGCTAACATCCAGGAAAATGACTCGTTGCGCCTTCTTGGGCTAAAGTTCTCGGCTGAATCGAGAAAGTCACTTCACAATTTTTCGAGACAATTTTTCTTTCCAGAATCTATCTTATATATATATATATAAGTCTACTATTCATCCATGCTTAGAATATTGATGACACATATGGACCAGTGCCCTTGTAATTTATCTAGAGTTCCCTTGGTAAAATCCAAAGAAGTATCAACAATATTATTGGTCCTGATCTGGCGTATCGGCTTCAGTCACATTCCCACAGCCGTAAGATTATTTCCCTGTGCCTCTTCTATAAACTACTTCCATGGTAATTGTTCGGATGAGCTCTTCGTTTTCGTACCTAAACATTTTGAATTTAAGCTCAGTACAAGACTGACGACGAGGTCTCGTCACTTGGCAGTAGATGTAATTTTTCTTTTCTCGCGCATCTCGCTTTTAGAACTCACTTTCAGCTCCATGCTTTCCAGCCAACTTTAATCTTCAGAAATGTTAATGCAACGTCAATCGCTATCTACTGTCCTCCTGATTATTATTCTTTTCTTCTTGCTCCTTAGTAATGTTTCTATTTCAAAATGGTAAGCACCCAGTAACTCCTTGTGTCTTAATGGCTTTACTGCTTCGTTTGGAATGAACTCGATAAAAAAAATCAGGTACACCTGACTCTGATGAATTCATGTATTCACCTCAATCTATATCCTAGTTAGTAAGGTACACGCATAGAACTATACGAAGAAACAGACAGATATCTATCTATCTATCTATCTATCTATCTATCTATCTATCTATCTGTATGTCTATCTGTCTGATAGATAGATAGATAGATAGATAGATAGATAGATAGATAGATAGATAGATAGATAGATAGATCTTACATGTAGCCGTCAACTTTGGATAAATTACAATTAAGGAGAAGTAGATAATAATTCATCTATCATTTTAGCAGAGTCTGCCACAGACAGATTTCGTTGCTCTCTCACTGATGGTCGATGATGTTAAATGCGGTTTTGTTTGACCTCGTTAATGAGTTCCTATTTTTTTAAGATATTAAAAAATGATTTAATTAACCAGTGAAGAAAAAGCATAAAAAACAATACGATCCGTCCATTTATAAAATCGAAAAAATATTTCACTTCAAGTTTTTCTAAGACGGTTAATTTTAAAGGATGAGCAAAATCAAGAACGAAGGAGATGAATGCGAATTTTGATGTCGTTTGCTGTTTGTTTCCTCGTTGTTCCTGCCGCTTGTTCCCCGACTATTAATCATCTTCTCCAAATATTTTAATCGTGTATGCAGGGTCTTTGGAGACCTACTGAGACCACGTGATAGCTTCATTTGGATAAAACTAATACTCTCAGCCTCGGCTTCGCATCTCTCCCTCTCTCGCTTTCTTTCCTTCTTGTTCTTTTCTGTATCGCTTTTTTTCTTTAATTCTCTGCCTCCTTCTCTGTTTTTCATTATTTCTCTCTCTCTCTCTTTCTTTCTTTCTTTCTCTCTCTCTTTCTCTCTTTCTTTCTTTCTTTCTTTCTCTCTCTCTCTCTTCATATATATATATATAATCTATTTTAAGTTTCACTCGAGCAGTTTCTTCCCACGAACCACTGCTTTGTGCAACCGACACCCAAGAGAATGCTTCCCCGATTACTACAATATTAACCTATTCAAGTCTAGGGTCAACCGCTATATTCTGCACATATCTCCATAAACTGTACCTCTTACTCTGTAACCCTCTACCTCAAGTGACCCTTGGGCCTTGTACAGGGTGATCATTGTAAAAAAAAAGAATCCTCTCCTTCTTTCTCTCTATATAATCCTATTTCTCTTTCCCTATCTTTTCCTGATTTTTTCTCCTTTCCTCTATTTCTCTTTTATTTAATCCTCTCTCTTTTTCTATTCTTCTCTCTTGTTTTCTCTATCCTACTCTTTCTTTCGCGCTCTTATGCGTCTCTCTCCTATCTTTTCTCTTTGTCCTCTTTTTATGCCTATGTACATATCTCTCTCTCTCTCTTTCTATTTTAAAATATGTTAGAGAGTAAATTCCGCATTAACCAGCCAATCTTCTACCAATAAAATCTTCAATAAGCATTTTGAAAATAATCCATAATTTATAAAGCAGTACGTTGATTATGTTGAGCATTGCACTTATAGCATCAGACATAAAAATTAAGCTCACTATAGAAATCAGTATTACTATTAAATAACTGACCATTTAAAAGATAGCTGTGTAAGAAAAAATGGCTAGACGCGATTATATTCGAATAAAAAAGGCATGGCATACTAGTATGTTGAGTCGTAAATAATTTCCGTTTTCGTGTATCAACATTTTTTCTTCAAAGAATAACGCACAATTACAATTTAGTATTTCATTTCAGAGAGTAGTAAGTAGTTTATTTTGTTATCTTGGTTGATATAGATGTTATTATAAACGTAGCGTTTCGACTTGGTCTGTTGCGGGGCCGATAAGGATGTCGCCCCCGCAAGCGAAAAAAATGTGAGAAACAGCTAAGACAATGAGAGGACAAAGGCGGAGGTTTATGGAACAATTAATATCGAATTTATTTATCCAAAGTGTACACAAGTGTACTTTGGAGAAGTTTTTATCGGCGTCGGGTCCGGTAAGACTGGTTTCCTTCAGGGAAGTTGGTTCGGTTGTATCGGCGACACGGGTGTAGAGTTGGTCGCGGTGGTAGCTGGTCGACTGCCAGATGGGTAGAGCTGGCCGTAGCTGGTAGAGGACCGTCACAGAAATTATCGTCCAGCATTTACTATCATATAGGAGATTGGGTAATATATATTTCAGCACCTTTTTTGTTTCTTAGGACATTTTTATATCTTAATACTTTGCTTATTTTCCTGAAAACATTTCGATGTCTGTATATTTTCGGATGTAGTTTCCTTATTCTTCCTATTTTCCTCAAGGCTCTCTTGTTCCTCATGTGCTCCGTTGCTGGTATTTTCAGCATTCGTCAGTAGAACCACGTACCTGTCATTTCAAATCTCTTCTTCATCTGTGAAGAGATAATCCAGTAATCACTGCCATATAAGAAGCTAGAGATTACATAGTAGTTCAGCGATATTTGTTTCTAACGCAATATCCCTCTCTTTCAATATTGTATCTGATATAAGCCCCATTTGCCTTCAAAAACGTTCCGTCTGTGTAAGCAACATATGCAGTGTTTAACCTGACTAAACTTAGAACTATAAAAAGTAGAACATTTCCTATGCATGGTAGATTTGTAACCCAAGACACGAAATTCACTAATTTAGTCAGTAGTTATAATACCCGTCAAGATGCCTAATGTTGGACGTTGCTCCAAACTGCATTTGATAATGGATCATAAAAGACACGGAAAGAGGAACATCGACGTGGTGTAATCACTAACAAATTTGTCTCGCTAGTTCAATTTCGACTCTGCAATGAGCTCGATCCTCACATTTTAAGCCTTGTGCCACATCCAAGCTACGCTTAAAAAAATCATTTTTGGGGTACCTCGACGTGGTCAGTAAGCTTGTTTCGTTAGAGCAATTACAATTGGTTAGTGGGTTCGATCCTCACTCAGTACCCCCATACTTTCGGCCTTGTGCCACATCTAAGCTACGCTTGGAAAATCACTATAAGCTACGCATAGAAAATCACCAGAAAAGCTAGAGGAATTATGCATAGATTTCCAATTTTTGTGGTTGTAAGAATTTTCACCAATCCCTACTACCCGGGTTATTGTCTGATTTTGTTTGAAACTTATATTTAAAACTTATCTGGGGCAGGAAATGTCTTGCAAAAATGCCTCCAAAACTAAACTGCTCTTATTTAACCTCCATAGAGAAACTTCCCTTCCCGCCATCAGCATGGCTGAAGATCGACTCCAAGTGAGCGTCTGATAGCGCCTTCTTGTCTTCACGTTTTCAACTGACTTGAAGTGGAACAACTACATTGAATCAGTAGCTGAACCTACTGCAAGCACAGTTGGTTCATTGTGTGGTGCCAGAAGGTTTTCTCGTCAGAGTTCATCTTGCACATTTACAAATTTACACATTTACAAATCTACCATTCGTCCGTGCATTGAATACTGTTGCCATATCTGGTCTGGTTTCCCTGCTATTCATCTCGAGGTTCTTGACAAAATCCAAAGAAGGACCTGCTGTAATCAATCCTAACTTAACATTTCAACTGCAGTCACTTTCTCACCGACGTGATGTGGCTTCCATCTGTCTTTTCTACAAATATTTGCAAGGCAACTGCTATGTCGAGGTTTTTTCCCTGGTGCCCTGACGACATGAATTTAAGCATGCTACTAGATTGGCAGCTAGGGACCACACTTTTACTGCTAAAATAGTTAAATGCAACCGCCACTTCTACACCAACAGTTACTTTTCTCGCATTTCCCGACAATAGAACTCCTTTCCATTTACTTGCTTCCCTGAAAACTACAATCTGCAAAAATTTAAATGCAACGTCAATCGCCATCTTCTGTTGTCTTAAATCCCGTTCATCTTTTATCCTTTCCTCACCCTTTCCATACCCAGTCTTTTTTCTTACCTTCACTTTCTGTAACCCCCTGCGCACTAGTAGGGTGAAATGATTTAAAAGAATTTGAGTTTGTGTGTGTGTGTGTGTGTGTGTGTGTGTGTGTGTGTGTGTGTGTGTGTGTGTGTGTGTGTGTGTGTGTACAGGGTCAGTTGGGCACCGTCTGTGAGAAAAAGAGCGTGACGCAATTCACTCCGCCAGAAATTTGCAAATGGCATGCTGTACTGCTTGACATTTGCGCCGAATTCTCTAATACAAATATTTCAGTGTGTTTGGGTATCAATCTGAGGACAGTTTAGATGATTCGAAAAGAGCTGGATGATTGAAAGGGTGCTTGGAATTATCACTAGTGATAACGATGTTATACCTCCATTCATCTTCCCACAGGGCCTCAGACTCAACACGGAGGTCTACATCAAATGCCTTAAGGAGGTGCTTCCCTGGGCCAAGAGGGGGGCTGCTGAAAGACCCTATGTCTGGCAACAGGAATCTGCACCATGCCACACAAGCAGGAGAACCCTTGATTATTATGTGTGGGGAGCAATTGAGCGAGAGACCAACAAAACTCCTTTTAACACCTAAGATGAATTGAGGACAAGGATTATGACAACATTCACGAAATTAAATAAGGAGACCGTCCAGAATAGTGGCAGGAGATTCCAAAGTCGTCTGGAGGCCGTGGCTGAAGCCAATGGCGATTTTATTGAATAAATTTACTCTTTAGTATTTCAATATATTTTTGTGTCATTTCGTTAAATATATCTGTTAAAATGAGATGTCAGTGTTATTTTCATTTTTGCGTAATTTAGACGGCAGTTTATCCATCGTACTCTGTATTTTGTTATACATAACTATATTTAATCATTTATATATAGATACCTCCACTAATTCACAGAAGAAAAGTATAGCATGAAAAAAGCCCCAAATTTGATAAAAACAAAATTTTATCCAGAAAATGTTTATGTTATAATTCAAGAAGGAAGACAAAAGTTCGAAAATTGTGTTAAAAATCTTGTTTTACTTGCGTCAGCGGGGGTTGCAAAGTTAAGTATTAGGGAATCTATCGCCTTTTTTCCGGTAAGAAACACATTGATTTGGAAATACTTGCAAAAAATGAAATAATTGTCGGATTTTAATGAAACTGAAAATTTCATTAAAATCTGACAATTATTTCTTATTCAAAAATGAATTAAATTATTGTAGTTTTTTCTTCACCTGTTAACCATCACCCGTCACGCACCTTACTTAATTAATGAAATTTCGAGACTTCAAATTGTGCCCCGCTTCGTATTTATATTAGTTAAAAGCAGTACTCCTTGGGGATTTCAAATTGTAGGACATTTACCGAAAATTCACTCTGAATCGTAAAATAAAAATGCAATCAAACTAAGACATTATTTAATTAGAAAAACTTTTAATTGTTGTTTTCTGAATAAGATATATTATGGACACTATTGTCTTAAAAAAAGTTTTTTTCGATGAATTATGAATTTTTACAAAAAGTTTTTCTTTTTCATTTTAATTAGAATAATTTATAAAGTTTTAAGTCTTTTAAATGTTTGTACGGGTTTTTAAAACTTTTAAACTTTTGTATGTTTAGGCGATATTATTTTTAAGTAAAAACTATATTTACTAATGATAAATTGAAAATCTTAGTACAAATCCTTATATATCAAGAGTTTTTAAAGAAGTTTGATTTTTTTTATATATGCCTATTTTCTATATTACAGTCGACCATACACGACATAATAAAAAAAGAGGGATAACTATAGTAAATTTACAGCCAAAAATATTTAAAATTCAATAAACATTAGACTACGGAGAATATTTTCTTAAATTTTTAAGATTACTGCGTACTTAAAAATTATATGTAAAAGGCACTCATATTAATTCAATTACATTTGAATGCATAACGCCTCCATAGAACAACATTAGATAAGTATCAATCTGTCATCAAACTGTCAAACCCGCGAACGCCTTAAATAAACATCTATTGTCGAGTTAAAAAATCATTTTCGCTATATTTTAAATTTAAAGTAAATAATAGTTGTTTCAAATCAGATTAATTATACTTTAAAGCTGATAATATTCCTCAAATAAAGTTTCAGAAAAGTATATTTTAATTTTGAAAGATGTTTTTAATAAAGAGAATTACATTGCGATGAAAGACGGCTATTCTTCCAGTCAAGTAAAATTAGTTTTAAACTTGTTTTTGAAATACAGCAAAGTATTTTGGATATTGAAAATATTAAGTTTAATCTATTAACTTGAAAATATAACTAAAATAAAAGCTTCAGGTAAGATTTTCCATTTTTTAATATTCATTTAAACTATTTTTGCTGTATTTTTGGAGGTAGCTACTTATATATAAACTTTTATTGTTTACGAGATCACCCAGAAGTACCTAAAGACAGTCTTCCACTGTATTTTAAACTTTCGTACAATGAATATAGTGAATATCGCTCATTGCATAAAAAACGTTTATCTTCGGCGGAGTAATTTCTTTAAACATTTATAAGTTATTTTCTTGCTCTAACCTGATACGTCATTTCTTGAAAATTGTAAAAGTCTGTCTGCTGTTCACAATGAGTAGCAGGCGATACTGACGGCACAAGACGTGAGCCCAAAGCTACAATAATGATGGACTCGGAGTTGAACTCACTTGCAATAGTCTAAAACCTTAACAGACCAATTATGATTTATCCTAACTATGGATAGCAGGACAGGCTGGGGTCTCTAGTTGCGGTTAGCAACTCTGAATACAAAACCGGTTTGTATGCTAATATAAAATATGAATAGTAATCCTTAAATCTCACTATATTTCAGATAGGGCGGTGGATAATTGTCTTCTTTGTATGTTGACGGTCATGGTCCTTCACATCAGAACTTTCCGCAATCGCTGCAAAAAAAAAGTTCTAGAAAACGCCAAGTGCAGCTACGCACGAGCAGTCCAGACCAACAAAATCATGAACAAATTTAAAGTGGTCGTGTCCACAATTATAAATGGCCCCGAGTTCATATCTTCGCTTCTATCTTTGCCTCTAACTCAACATTAGATGACAATGACCATCACCTCCCCAAGTTCCCAAGTCTTACTGAGAACAATCATAGTAATATTACCATTACAGCACGAGAAATCTCTAAACTTATCAAATGCATTGACCCTAAGAAAGCTACTGGCCCAGATAAAATTCCAGTGGTTGTCCTTAAGAATATCAACCTGGAATTATCCCCAATATTAGTAAAGTTATTCAACCGCTGCTTGAATGGGAAATCTTTCCTGAGCCTGTGGAAAGTGGCAAGCATATGCCCGGTTTTCAAGAACGCGGGCGTGTGATCTTCCCCTTTTCCAGTACAGACCCATCAGTCTCCTCAGTATCATCAGTAAGCTTTTGGAGGTCATAATCAATAATGTCGTCGAGCACCTAGAAAAGAACAACCTCTTCAGCGATGAGCAGTATGGGTTTCGGTCGGCCCGATCCACTGCCGACGTCCTAAGTACCATCACTCCTAGAATCGGTGAGGCTCGACGACAAACACAGCTCGAGGACCATAGCATTAATATCTCAAAAGCCTTCGACAAGGTGTGGCAGTTATGGAATCACTAGAAGGCTCTTCTCGGTCATAAAACCATTCCTAACAGGTAGGTCCCTGAAAGTAGTTATTAATGGTCACTACTCGGACCAACCCCCTTCATAAACGATCTGCCTAAGAATATAGTTAGATCATTAATAAATGTCTATGCCAATGATACGACTATATACGAGCGCACCTCTAAAATTATCGATGCTCAGAAATTGGTGACTGATATCTCTTCCGATCTTGCACAAACTACCCACAAACTATCGACGATCATAATAATGTTCCAAGATTTTTAAGAAGATTTCGTGAAGATAGAGGCAAGCAGAGATTCATAAATTTGTTCAAGTTTCTCACAGGAAAATTTAATTCCTCAAAATAACAGATAGCTCATCGTCACATCGATGTGTATTTCTCAATATTGCTTTTAAAAGTCCTTGATTGACCTCTCTGTAGAAAAGTTTGTATAGATTTTATATAATCACTTTACTTCATGAAAGGAAAAGTGAATACAACTCTCCGCTTAATTAAGTACGTCCTGTGCCAAGTTTGTAGCAATCTCACCAATTGTTTTCTACTCTTGACTAATCTCACTGAGATAATAAGTCCCAAATGATATCCTGGCGAGAAGTCCATTAAAAGTTAACTACTCTCATTTCAAATAAATTATCTGGTATCGATCGCCGGTGGTACTTGAATTAAAAAAATAAATAAATACAATACAAAACGTGATAGATCGATACCTCGATCTGGTCCATTCAGGAAACCCCAAACCTTAAACATTCAACAAGGTCTTTTTACTTTCATTTGTTTTCGATAATCTGAATTAGTTATCGCCTTTCAATCATCAAGGTATTATTTCCGGTCGCGCCTTCGAACTTAATTTCAGCCATTGGTTGCCATCTTTGATTTATTTTCTTCCTCTAATTGCGTCTATCCATCCTATTTAAAGTGGAGTACACACACAGACACATAGATACACGCACACACACACACACACACACACACACATATATATATATATATATATATATATATATATATATATATATATATATATATATATATATATTGAATTGGACAATGTCCGACAATTTATTTTAAAGACATTTATGATATGTTTAACGTTCTTTTTATAGATACAAGTATTTGCTTAAATACTTGTATCTATAAAAAGAACGTTAAACATATCATAAATGTCTTTAAAATATATATATATATATATATATATATATTATTATTATTATTATTATTATTATTATTATTAAAAACAATACGCGTTTTGTGCTGATTCATTTTATTGATCAACTATTCCAAATTACGAACATCCTTCTCAAACAAGGAGAAAATTCCGTCAGAAATTGTCCGAAGTTCATTTCAGCAGAAAACTACAAGTAATAAGGGTTAAAGCTTTCGTCATTCTTAAGTGGGTAGAGACGACTTATACGAAACTCACCTGATGATGACTTAATAAAGTCGAAAGCTCTGATCATATTTCTTGTACTTTTCTTCCTAAATGAACTTTGGACAATGTCTGACAGAATTTCTTCCTTGTTTAAGAAGGATTGTTCGTAATTTAGAAAAGTCGACAAGTAAAATTAATCGGCACATAACACCTGTTGTTTTTAATAATATTGGCCTTAAAGAACATTGACTGAGTGAATACAGAGAATGTATAAAAATTCATATAAACAGGTTCATTTTTTAAAGTTTCAACCGCCTGTTTAATTTTTGATTATATTTTGTATTTTTCCTTTAATTTTCGAATCAGTTGTACATCCAAATTAAAGCTGGAGATAGACTGTCCAAATTTCAGCTTTTCTTCTCTTTTGTTCGCGTAGTTTCAACCGTCTTAGTCAGAGTCAAGAACTGAATGTTATCAGTGTGGCAGAAAATATTTTTTTGGCTACAACGTAGCACGTTTTAGAACGTTAAGTTTCAAATTCAAACGTGTATCGTATAAGTGACGTCATGTGTAAAACCGAAACCGTTTTACACATAATGTCACTATAATAATGATAATGTGTAAAAAATATTTAATACATTTATTATTTTTATTTTTATTTCCTTTGATATCTGGCGTTTACACATTTCTTTCCGGATCCCGCCCAGGGACCTAAGGTTAGAAATGGCATCATGACACTTTCCACTGCAAAAAAAATAATAATAATAATATAATAAAATAAAAATAATTACATAGATAAAGCCCTTCGTAAAGTGTGGGCTGTACTTGTCAGAACAATTTTTTGTATCTCTTTGAGGCATGGACTTCCAGGGATCCCTTCAATCAGCCTACTGGAATCTTTTCCAACCAGTCCAAGGGCTCCAACTACAACAGGAATTGTTGATGTTCCCATGTGCCACATTTTTGAGATTTCTATTTCAAGGACCTTGTATTTTGACAGTTTTTCGAATATCTTCAAAGATACATTGCAGTCTGCAGGGACTGCCATATCAATAAGGAGGCACTTATTTTGTTTGTGGTCTTTAATAACAATGTCTGGGCGGTTGGCTTTGATTGTTCTGTCAGTGTGTATTGTGTAGTCCCATAGAATTGTAACAGGTCCTATCTCCGTAACCGGGTCAGAGTGGTGTTCGTACCAGTTTCTTTCAGTTTCCTTCCCATAGGAGTTGCAAATTTTCAGTGCATATATTGGCCCACTCTGTCATGCCGGGTTTTATATTCAGTGGGTGCCAATATCGTGCAACCTGATAGAAGATGATCAATGGTTTCTGGATATTTGTCACAGAATCTGCATCTTGGGCTAACACAGTATTTTAGTATATGTGCTTGATAATTCCTAGTTAACAAGCATTGGTCTTGTGCAGCAATGATAAAACCTTCAGTTTCACCTTTCAACCCTGCACTACGTAGCCACTGATGAGTGCGGTTTTTGTCTACGTCAGCTTGTTTGGTACGGGCAGAGTATTGGCCATGGAGCGGTTTATCTTGCCATTGTTTCTTTATCTGGTCGGTCGCATTTGTCTTTGCATTCTTTTTTAAGTATTTTGCAGCTTCAGCCGGTGTACAGTGATGTATTTTTCTGTGCCCATTTGAAACTCTATTTTGAATTTGTCGGCTTCCTTTACTACAGAGTAAAGACACTTACTACTTTTATGTTCCTTGACATCATCCAGTCTTCTGTATTTTCCAAGTATCTTTGGAGGCCAATTGTTGTACTTTTGTATGATAGTTCTAGTTGAACTAGTCCTCTGCCTCCTTCGAATCTGGGCACATACAGGCGATCAATATCAGCTTTGGGATGATGCGGTAGCAAGTGAGGAGCTTTCTCGTTTTGGCGTCCATTCGCTTAATTTCAGCTATGGTCCTGTTAAGGACATTAAAGCTGTATTGCACCACAGGAACAGCTAAGGTGTTTATGGCTGATATTCGTTTTTTTTAGTTTAGCTCGGTATTTAGTACCAGGCGTACACGCCTGTAGTACTCCTTTCTTAACTTCTCTTTCATTTGGGGGTGTTGTATGCCATCTCCCTCACTAATTCCTAGGTACTTATAAGCTTCACCATGCTCCAATTCTCTAATCTTTGTGGCAACATCTAAATCTATTAAGGGTGCTTCTAAAATTCTACCTTTCTTGAATGTTACTTTAGCACATTTATCTAATCCGAAGCTCATACATATGTCGTCACTAAAGTATTTTACAATATTACGGAGGCCCTTCAACTCATTGTCGTCTTTGGCAAATAGTTTGAGATCATCCATGTAGAGTAGGTGATTGAATATGTTGTTATTTATTTTGTAGCCATAGCTACTGTTGTTCAGTTCATGCGTAAGGGGGATTAAGGACAAAGAAAACAGAAGGGGAGACAGAGAGTCTCCTTGAAAGATTCCACGTCGGATATTTAGTCGGTTGGATATGGTAGTGCCCCTGGTGTGACTAAGGTATAGTTTGGTGTTCCACATTCCCATGCTGTGCTTAAGGAAATTTAATACCACAGGGGAGACTTTGTACATTTCCAAAGTCTTAAGGATCCAAGAATGTGGAACACTGTCAAAGGCTTTACGATAATCAATCCACGTCTACACTGAGATTTCTACGTCTGCTCCTGCAATTTTCCAGAATCATTTTATTTATCAGTAATTGATCTTTGCAGCCATATGAACCCCTCCTGCATCCCTTCTGTTCCAGTGGAAGAATGCTGTTTGTTTCGAAAAAGGAGTAAGCATGGTTCGTCAGGACAGACGTGATCAACTTATACGTTGGGGAGAGACATGTTATCGGTCGATAATTTTTCGGGTCATCTGTTTTATTTGTTTTTGGTATGAGGTATGTCATACCTTCAGTAATCCATTCCAGGATTTTATTGGGATTATTTACAAGTGTTGATAATGTTTCCGCAAGTATTTTGTGGATAGACGAGAGATGATAAAGCCAGAAATTGGGAACCTTGTCATTACCTGGGGATTTCCATTTTTGCGATTTCGTTAGAGTTTGCCTAACATCATCTGTGGATATATTTTCCCATTCTTGCAGAGGTGTATCCAACATTCGTTCTTGCTTCACGCCGGATCCATTCTGCATTTGGGTTATATTCCTTCGGGCTGCTCCAAATATTTTCCAAAAATGTCTGTACAGTATCAATCGATGGTGGCCTTTCGACATGTATAGTTTTTTTCCCAATTTCCCTGTAAAATTTCTTACGGTCCGTTTAGAATTATTATTATTATTATTATTATTATTATTATTATTATTATTATTATTATTATTATTATTTCTTTTGATTCCTGGTGTGTACACATTTCGTTCCGTGTCCCGGCCAGAGACCTAAGGTTAGAAATGGAATCATGACATTTTCCACTGACAAAAAAACTAAAATATTTTACATAGATAAAGCTCTTCGTGAGGTGTGGGCTGTATTTTTTTGTATTTCTTTCAGGCATGGGCTTCCAGGAATCCCTTCAATTAGTCTACTGGAATCTTTTCATGCACATGTTATATATATTATAAACGTTTTAAAATACCGTCTCCTGTCGTGAATGTTATTTTATTTCATTCGTATAATATAGCTTCGAGAATGTGAAGTCTTTCCTGGCAGTGAGTGCTGTTAACCATTTTAGTTTATATCTATTAATTTTACTAGTTTTTTGTTGATAGTTGTAATTTGGTTGTTTTTAATATCATTAATGGAGGCTGGGAAAGACAGAATATTGCTAGTTGCCTCATTATAGGCATTGGTACATCCGTGCAATAATAACACGATAACACAACGGAAGGAAGGAACAGAGCATAGAATGGAATGACAAATATGAATTGCTCACAAAGAGATTTCATGTACCACTACGTCATCCAAGATATTATATACAAATATTGGCCATTATTTATCCCACACAGCGAAACTGTAACACATATGAAAAAAACAAGCAGCGTGAAAGGCGACAAAAGCCAGAGGGTTTTACATGCTGGTGGCGTCCTCTGTGTTCTTTTGTGAGACCATGTGATTTCCCCTGTTTGCCCTACAGCTGCGGGGTTATGCTGACGTCTATCTTCTTCGAGATCTACGTAGTAACCTGGGTTCGTCACCCAAGGAACTGATGTCACTCGCCACCTGCCAAGTGACCCTCATACCCAAAGCGGTATAATCGCCTTCTTCATCCCTACACAATGATTTATATGGGAACGGATGTCACTAATAGATAGATAGATAGATAGATAGATGTAGGTATGTGCGTGTGTGTCTTTGTGTGTGGAACATTTGGAATTGTATACTATATATATATATATATATATATATATATATATATATATATATATGATAAAAATATGTTTTTAAGATATGGTATATTTCTGTGTAAAAGGGCTCAGTATAAAGGATAGTGACTATTTAAATATAATAGTGCTTTCTGGGGTCAACACCGAGCGGCGACAGTCTGTTTTTTGCGTGAAAGCCATCTTCAGGCCATATATATCATGTCCGTGCGTGCGTGTGTGCGCCCGAACGCGCTTGTGTGTGTATGTGTGTGTTTAATTCATTCTGTTTCAATTTTGAATTATTTTGAGTTATTTCTTGGATCAAACACAAATAAGAATAGTAGAATTGTCAGAATTGACATTTTTCCTCTAATTATTGACCATTGCTTATTATTCGAGCCAAACGCTATCGTTGCTCTCCTGGCTCAACTATAAGTATCAACATCATTAAAAGCAATACTCTGAAAGCAATTTTGGACTTATTTCACTAATACGAGTCCCTTCCTTTGAACTCTTTCTTCCTCTCTCTCTTTATTCCTCTCTCTCTCTTTTTCTCTCTCTAACACCCAAACACCCAGATATAATTTACTTAATGATTCTTCTTATTGCCTTATTAAAGCAAACCTCCCTCCTTGTTTGCCTGAAGATATCATTAAGGTCTATTGATGGCGCCACTAATGCTCATTGTCACAAGAGATAAATCATTACAAACCAGAAAAGCAATGAAAAAAATAATCTTATAAATATATCGACAGATTTTGCGTGTAAACACGGTACGGTCGATATAAAGATCAATCCTGGACCAGTGATGTTAGTCGTGAATGTGTTGCCCATTTCTCAAGAAATTTCCCATTCAGTCTCTGGTTTGGTTAAGGTCGGTTCGGAACCGTTGTTTTGATTTCAGCATCTGTCTTCAGTTTATTCGCGCTAATCTTCATTCGTATGCGCTTCTTACTTGTAGACCTCTGGTAGAAAATGCGGCAATCATACATGATACTAGTGGCCATGAGTCAAAGCGTAGACGAGACATGGAATCAGAGAGAAGGCTTGCGGGGAGACAAATTCAGTTTCGGAAAACTGGCTTCACCGAAAACATTAAATGGGGTCTTCAATTCATCGAATGATTCACTTCACTGGAAAATCAAAACTAAAAAAATTGAGGGGAGATATCTTTTATATATTAATACTCTTTCTTTAAATTATGTATAATTTTAATAAATACACCGTTTAATTCAACTGGTTTATATTTATTTATGATAATGAATGACTGGCAAAATCAATAGGTTAATCGGGATTATTTAATGTTGAAATCAGTTCAATGTTAACGAATTCATTATCCTTTTTATCGCTTTGGGCAAGAAAAATAAAACAAATAAAATAATTGAAGCAACACTAAAAGAAAGAAAGAAAGAACGAATAATATGAATTCATACAGAAAACATGTTTTTAATATTTAATCTATTTACGCGTGTAATTTTGACAGGACAAATGTTTAAATGATTTAGATTCTCGTCATTTTTATTCGATTTCGAATACTCGTAGAATACTCGTAGAATACTCATAGAATAAAAATCAAAATATTAAGCGATCTCATTATACGAATGAAGATTTCAGTGAAAGGTTTAGGGAACACCAAGCTATTCGTGTACGTAAATAAACGACTGTGAAGAGAAAGGAGACAATTATATCCCCTTTCAATGGGAATAATTTACGGATGTCTTAAGCGGCTATTACAGGTCACGTGACTATTCGTTAGCGGGAATTTTAAATTGTTCCTTGACTTCCCACAGAAAATGGCACATTCCCAATGCATATTAAAGAAAAATTGAAAAGTTACCTCAAGACTGTGCTGTGTCAAGCTTGCAAACATTAAACTGACGACCTTCTTTTTATTCGTTCCCTTCGCATATTGCTTACTTTTTAATATGTGCTTAATTTCTCTGTCTGAGACATGTGTGTGTGTGTGTTGTGTGTGTTGTGTGTGTGTGTGTGTTTTGTGTGTGTGTGTGTACTGAATGTTTAGTATTACGTATGTATTTGTAGACATGTTTTGTATATAAAATGTGTTCAAGTTTTAATTATTTCTGTTTAATTATCTCCTTGTATTATTCATACCCCGCTTGTCTCTAAAGTGGTGTTAGCACATAATCTCAGAGATGTCAGACACAGTCGGTTAAGTAGCATCCATAATACACGCATTGGCGATCATGTCTCTTTCGATTCATGACTGACTAGGTAGAAGATTTTGTCGCAGTAGGTTGACATTTCTTTCTGCGATAGACTGGTTGCCTAACCAAGACTATACGATCCACTCTGTCCTGCTATTCAGCACATAGGTGGGGGGTTAGAGGTGGATTCATACCATTCTCCGGGGGATTTTGCGCGTAAGTGGTTGTAATGAACCCAACTGGAATTCGAACTCGGCTCTTCGATTCCTCATTCCGAGCCGTTATTTATTTCACCACATCAGATATACCAATGGACACAGTATGTCCTCTGTGTGTGTGTGTGTGTGTGTGTGTGTGTGTGTGTGTCACATTCTCCGAACCTCCTTTCAGTGGCCCAGAAGTGTCAACTGTCTCTTCCTGATTCTATGTAGAAGTGCCGCTTTAACCACTGATACATATGAAACTAGTCTCTCTTAAATTAAAGAATGTTTTTCTGGTGCAGTTACAATAAAGCTATCATAACACGTTAAATTTATAAATGTTTTCTTTGTTTCTTATTTAATCAGAGTAAACAAAATAAAACTCGATAGGATTTTGACATTCAATCGGACAACCAAATCATGCCTAAAAAATGCGAAAAAATAGTTAAAAAAGGAGAATTTTTTCAGACTATGCTGTTCCCCAAAAAATTAAAAATTAAAATGAAAATCTGTAATTATATCAAGATTTTTACAAAAGAAAAATTGGATGGCTGGTTGTTTTATTTAGCGGAATATCAACCTCAAAGGGTTATTTAATGCTGAAATCTAAATATTTTGTACATGATTTTATACTTTCAGGGTAAAAGTATATTTTTTAGATATATAGTTAGTAGATCATAACATGTATTGTTGGTAATTAATGTGTTGCTAGTAATTTCGTTATAAAAAGTACTGTTAGTAATTTTTTATTAAAATAATTATTGCTGGTAAGTTGACTATAAAAATATAATTCTATACTTTCTTAGTGTTGTATCGATAGTCATTTCGCTATAAAATGAATTGTAGGTCATTTTGTTATAAAAATGTTTTGTTGGTCATTTTGCTATAAAAATGTACTGTTGATCATTTTGCTATAAAAATGTACTGTTGATTTTTGTTTGGGTGTTCACTATTTCCCCGTAGTTGGAACCCTAATAGATGCTACAACCCCGAGAGGGTGAACCTGGGTAAGACAGCAGTTAAGAGGTAGCTCCACATATCTCAGAACCTCCAATCTCCCGATCAGAATCCTTGCAGCCGGGTGTAGTTTATGGTCATTCTCAGGACGAAGAAAAAGTGGAACATAAAAATGGTCTATCGTTTTTGGAGCACTTGGAAGGATTTCAAAATGTCTCGTGAAAAGGCCGGTTTAACTTGAGATCAAACGAAGAACCTGAGCCTTCCAAACGACAAAATTTTGGAAAAGAGCTACTGAAGAGTGGGCAAAATTATTTAAGAAACCTACTGTTACTTGATCTCAAACAGTGCAAAATGATGTGCTGTCCAAGAAAAAAGCTATACCATCGCAAAAACATACAAGAAAATCTGAAGTTAGAGGAAAGTGTTTGGTTGTCATAAAACAAGAAGAGAAGAGTAGCATTGCCCCAAGGAGGATTTCGATGTCCAGGCTGACCATTGAGTTAAAGTAAAGGAATGTGATGAGATAAAAATGTATATTGTCTTTGCTACAGATATAAAGAAATTGGGGAATGTAAAAGTTACAGTCGCTCCAGGAACTGTCGGAGTATGAGGAACAATCAGGAGGAGACCAGTTAAAAACCTACAAGAAATAAAAATTACAAGAAACGGGACTACCTCGTTGATAGTATTCCTAAAATCACCTTCAATACGTATTTTAATATTGAAAAAAGACTTGCTGTCACTTATGTGCGCACTCAGTGATACTAAATGATTTAATAATTATTCTAAAAAAACAGCTAATTAAAGAACTTTGAAAAACGCAATAGAGGAAAAAATGTGGGGAAATACTGAACGAAAATATTTTATTGAAAAAAAAAAAACAAATAAATTCCGCCCCTGATTTATATTTATTTTATTAGCAACCTGGTGTTTAAAAAAAAACATAAATTATTGCAAATGCCTCACTTTATTGCCGTTAGGTAGTAAAATAAAGATGGCGGACGAGAATTGGGAAGAAAGATTAGCGGAAGAAAACTGACTTCTGCATGGCTTAACGATAAATGCTTCCATAACCGAAGTAGTCAAAGCGACCTCTAATGAAAGACAGGTTACCCTAGTGTGGGATACGATCCCAAAGCTAGCTGAGAAGCAATTTATTAATTTTTACGATTAATTTTGTTTACACTGGGAGTAGGTGAATTAATTTATCGACTCATTCTTACATAAAAAACGAAAATAATAAGATGGAGTAAAGCTATTGATAAATTTGCGGCAATAATAAAGCGAGTGTTGACAAATAGGATTGAGGAAAAAGAAAGAATAAAGTGGAATAAAACTAGTAATAAGAAATCGTAATAATGAAGAATGTATCTGGCTACAAGGCTCGGACAAAAAGCACGGAATAAAGCTAGTAATAAGATAATCGTAATAATGAAAACTTATTAACGGAAAGTGTTGAGAAAAAAGTAACAATAGGACTGAATGAATCTCACAATAAATTATAGTAATAAGGAAAACTGTATTCACCCAGAGTGTTGTGATAAAACTATTTATAGTATGAATATGCTAACGAATTGCAATAAAAGCATCTATAAATAATATGCTAGTACTACTATTACTACTACTACTACTACTAATAATAATAATAATAATAATAATAATAATAATTTCTTCCACTGGAACAGAGAGGATGCAGGAGAGGATCATATGGTTGCAAAGTTCAAATACTGATGATCCTGGAAAATTGCAGGAGACGATGTAGAAATATTAGCGTAGCATGTTTTGATTTCCGTAAAGCCTTTGAAAGTGAGCCACACTTTTGGATCCTTAAGACTTTAGAAATCTACGAAGTCTCCCCCTTGATAGTAAATTTCCTTAAACACTCCATGGGAATGTGAAATACCACATTATACCTAAATCATACCAGAGACACTGCCATCTCCAACCGCCTGAATATCAGACGAGGAATCTTTCAAGGAGTCTCTAAACAGCCCTTCTATTCTGCCTGTCCTTAAACTGTCTCCTCAATACTGTAAAATGTTTCAGTGACGACATGAGTGTGGATTTTGAATTAGATAAATATGCTAAAGCAATATAAGAAAGGGATAATTACAGAGACACACTCAATAGATTTAGATTTTGTCACAAAGATTGGGGAACTGGAACAAGAAGAAGCCTATACCTGGGAATTAGTGAAGGAGATAGAATACAGCATACCCAGTTGAAGGCAAGAAAGAAATACTACAGGAATGTGTGTCTGGCACTGAATGCCAAGCTTAACTCAAAAAACAGAATATCAGCCATAAACACATTGGCTTTCCCTGTGTTGCAATACAGTTTCGACATCCTTAACTGGACCATAGATGATATTAAGTGAATGGTCGCCATAACGAGAAAGTTCTCACCTTCCACCGCATGCATCATCCCAAAGATTATGCTAATCGTCTGTATGTTCCCAGATCCAGAGGAGACAGAGGATTAGTTCAACTAGAAGTGTCTTACAAAACTATAAAATTGGCCTTCAAAGATACCTGCAAACTACAGAAGACGGTCAAAGAACGTCTCAAAGAACATGAAAGTAGTAAGCGACTTTATTCAGTAATAAAGGAAGCCAACAAGTTCAAAATGGAGTTTCAAATGGATGAAGAAATACAAGACATGCAAAATACTTTTAAAAAGAAAGCAAAGGCAAATGCAACTGACCAGATACAGAAACGATGGCAAGATAAACCGCTTAACAATCAATACTCTGCCCGTACCAAACAAGCTGATGTATACAAACCCCGTAACCATTAGTGGCTACGTAGTGCAGGGTTAAAAGCTGAAACCGAAGGTTTTTTTCTTGTTGCACAGAACCAATGTTGGTTAACTAGAAATTATCAAGCACACATATTGAAAAATTGTATCAGCCCAAAATGCAATTTTTTTTTAAATATCCAGAATCAATTGACCATTTTCTATCAGGTTGCAAGGTATTGGCACATACTGTATATAAAATCCGGCATGGCAGAGTGGGCCAACATCTTCACTGGAAAATTTGCAACTTTTACCGAAAGGAAACTTCAAGAAATCGGTATGAAGACAACTCAGACCCTGTAACGGAGATAGGACCTGTAACAATTGTATGGGACTTTACAATATACACAGACAGATCAATCGAAGCTAATCGCCCAGACATTCTGATCGGAGACCAATAAAACAGACTATGCCTTCTCATTGAAATGAGAGTCCCTGTAGAATGTAATGTATGTTTGAAGATCTTCTATAAGTTATCAAAATACAAGGACCTTGAAACCGAAATTTAAAAAATGCCGCACATGAGAACATCAACAAATCCTGCTGCAGTTGGAGCCGTTGTATTCACAAAAATTGTTCTTACGAATACCGCCCACACCATACGAAGGACTTTATCTATGTAAAATATGTGTGATTTTCTTTTCAATTGCTCAGTGTAAAATTTCATGATGACATTTCTGAACTTAGGTCTCTGGTTGGGACCCGGAAAGAAATGAGTACACATCAAAAATCAAAAGGAAAAATAATAATAATAAATACACACAGACAGAACAATCAAAGCTAATCACCCGGACAGTGCGATGAGAGACTGAAAAGAAAATCTGCCTTCTTTTGACATGGCAGTCCCTGCAGACTGTAATGTACCTATCAAAATACAAGGACCTTGAAATCGAAATCACAAAGATGTGGCCCATGAGGACATCAACAATCCCTGTTGTACTTGGAGCCCTCGGATTGATTGGAAAAGGTTCTGATAGACTCATTGAAGGGATTCCTGGAAGCCCAAACCTTTAATAAATATAAAAAAATATACTCACAATTACAACCCAGACCTTACGAATAGGTTTATCTATGTGTATGATCTTAGATTTTTTTTAGGTTTGGGGAACTCAAAAATGCTCAGTGGAAAATGTCATGATGCCATTTCTGAGCTTTTGTCTCTGGTTGGGACCCGGAAAGAAATGAGTACACACCAGAAATCTAAGGAAATATAATAAATAATAATGATCATAACAATAATGAAGAGTATATTGACTGCAAATGTTGAGATTAAAAATAAAAATATATATATATATAAAATGACGACTTACTAAGCGTAGCTTAAATGTGCCGCAAATATGGAACATCTATTGAGGATCGAACTCACTACGACTGGATTTAGTTTGCTAACCATTAAACCACTTTGGAGTGGCCAAATCATAAACGGAACAATTTGTATACAAATTGTAATATATATTATCAAGCACACATATTGAAAAATTGGCTCAAAGTCGAAAGTATGGAGCAGCCAGTAAGGATCGAACTCAGTTGTAATTGATCAAGTGAGACAAGCTTGGCACCCGTTACACCATGTGGAAGTGGCCATGACACCAGAAATGTAGAGTGAAATGCTTTGGAAAAAGAATTTAAATATCATGACTCGAGCACTGTAGACGTTTTACGAATTTAAATTAAATTTTACTGTGACAACTACTTCAAAAATAGAAGGATAATTAAATCTCTATTAACCAAAGTTCGAAGAACAGTGTGAAGGTAATCGCTTTAAATTTGGTATTTTGGTTTAAAACTTTTTATTTACATTATTTACATTCGGTGTGTGTTCGTCTTTAGTTGTTCTCATTAAAAAATTTTCTACGGCTGTTTCTCCAAATCAGTTGTTCTGGATATCCTTCAGCAAATGAGGAGCCGAATCATCTATTTAATAAACGGGCTAAGTATTCCCGTTCGTTATTTACATCTACATACATGGACAGGACAACTTTTTCTTATTTAGTACTGCAATGTTATGGCTATTTCTGTTTCCATTAAGACTGAGTCTACACTACCTGGCCCAGGAATTAAACTTACAATTGCTATGTCACCAAATTCTGCTAATCGTTTGTCACCCGAAATGGAGTAAAGCAGTGCTGTGATCTCGCTCCCACCTGATTCTTCATTGTTTTGGGGGGATTTTTGTGTGTTTTTTTTTTATATAAAACGTGCTTTCGGATCTTCCGCAGAGGGAATTTTCCTTCACACGAAATCAGAGGGAAAGCTGTACATGCTTTTCCGGTGAAGAACAAAATTCAAACAAAAGACCTGCATGATTTCCTGTTTGCAAATGACTCAGCACTTACTCTGCCATAGACCTTTAACAACTCATGATCCACTTAGACGAAGATCATCGGACACAGGTCATTGGATAGGATGTGAACTGCACAGACAACATCAGAATATCTGATCATGTTCTGGAAACTATACAAGACTTTTCTATCTGCGTAAACGATATATATATATATATATATATATATATATATATATATATATATATATATATATATATATATAGGTAACTACACTCGTCTCGGAAAACCTTCGTTTTCTTGATTTGCCAATGATCAAATCAATATCGAAGTCAAAAAAAGGTTTTAAAAAAAAGAAAGAGCTATGAACATGAACGTCTGTCGAAAATAATCGTACAACATACAGGTCCAAAGCCCAAAGAAAAAAAACCGATACGAGTAATCAAGAGCCAGCTTTCTCTGACTATCCGCTTAGGTGAAACCTTGGTAGGTTTGTGTGGCTCTCTAGGTTTGACTATATATATATATATATATATATACATATATATATATATATATATATATCCATGCCTGACGATTGACACTTTCATGAAAATCAGAGTTCTGCAAAACGGCAGGGAACAAAATGTATATTTATTATTAGCTCTGTTATTTTTACATCGAGCACTGTTTTATTACCACTGCCACACAATTGTGCCATTACATATATATATATATATATATATATATATATATATATATATATATATATATATATATATATATATATATGAGGGAGAGTGATATTAGAAAAACTTCACAACACAATATGTGTATTATATATAAGACTATATGAATTTGATAATGCATATATACTTTTAAAATTGTTACTCAAATCATATTACATCTTGGAGTCTTCGTTTTATGCAGGCGTCACTTTTCACCGTGGCTGTCATTTTAAAGATCCGCAGTGGCAACAAAAATGCAGGATTAATTAAAAAAAGAAAGTGTACCTTACGGCATTGAAGAGTTCTGCCCAGGGGCGACAACAATCTGACAGCATGAACTCGTTGGGCACAAATCTAAAACATCTTTCTCCAACGACAGTCGTCGAGTAAGTCAATTTTGATTGTAACGGAGGTGAAAGAAAATTATGTTTGGTTATATACGACAAAATCTATACTTATTTCACATACTATTGTGGAGTCTCCCCTTTTTACACAAATGGACTCACCGAAGGTATACATATACTACTACCAGTGAATACCCGGAGCAGCCAAGGAGTCGAGACGGAACGACAGAAGAGTAGTAGAGTTCAGTAGTAGTAGAGTAAGTCACACACAGAGACGGCGGCAAGCGTCACAGTTAGCGTGCACGTAGACTCAGTAAGGAGTCATACCGCGATACTTCAATACCAAGACTATATATATATTATTGCTACTAACCCGCATTCCTGGATCTACTAACCCGTATTACCAGTTTGTATTATTACGTTAATACATTTATTTTCTTTATCCATTTCTGGCGTTTGTTATTCATTGATATCGGATTCATCTCGGAATCCACAACACATACATAAAGAAATTGTCGTTTATATCAAATAGTTTCATTTAAATTTAAATTTATCATGCGTGCATAAGTTCCCATTACTTTTTTGGCAAAGAAGAGATTAATTACATAAGCGAAAAACGTTTTTATTCTTTTTCACCACAGCGTTAATATTGTCAAATGGTGTCTGGCATGAAGTACATATCAAACAGATGCCTCTATGCAGCAAAAGCTCATTAAATATTCAGTGATGTCTCAACAGTGGATGAGAGCTCAGTGAGTCGGTGGGTAATGAGTCTCATGCTGACAACAATATGCGTGATCAGCCAAGCTATTGGTGAACATGGACAGTTGTCAACCCACAAAGTAAAGAGCTTTTGTCCATCGATTGTGAAGATGCATAGCTAATGTTGGCAACTATGATAAAAATAATGCTTTGTACTTAAAAACTTGGTCTATCCAACAGTAGCGGTTATTTCCATGGAAATATCTAAGATATATTACGTTTCTCAGCGGCACTTATATACGTGGGTTGTTGAAACACTTCCAAAAATCTGAACAAATAACATCGGATATTTTTGGTCATGGCTTCTTGGTTCGGCCAAAAACTGTTCTGTAACCCAATATAACTGTTTGGTCTCAGAAATGTCAAATTCGACTAAATCCTCCTCCTTGTCACTATCGCTTGAAAAGTAATGAGAAACTTCGTATGGGGTGAAAGAATAGAACGAAAAATGAAGAAACTATTTCGCTTCCTCGGCCTAGCCTACTTCGGCTTTCCGTAATGAAGCAAACATGACAGGAAACACGTGCCAGACTGCTGATTAAGTGATTACCGACAACCTTTGTATTAAGCACTCTAATTGGTCGAGTGCATTACACATTTTAAAATCATACTATTCTTCTTTTCTCGCACTTCTCGCTTGTGGAACTCCCTTACGGCTCCGTGTTTTAAAGACAACTTTAATCTGCAAAAATTTAAATCGCTTTTCTCCTCCCGCTCATTATTAATGATTCTGTACCTACTTCTTCCACACCTTGTGCATTAGGGGCTTTACTGCCTTGCATGGGCTGATACCGATTGAAAAATAAAATAACACATTCAAATGAACTAAAATACGCATGTCTATTAAAATATATTTATAAATATCATGTGTGTGTATATATATATATGCGTGTGTGTGTGTGTGTGTATATGTGTGTGTGTGAGTGTGTGTGTGTGCGTGTGCGTGTGTGTGTGTATGTGTGTGTGCATTATTTATACCTTATATATATATATGACCCAAGTAGATTTTGGTATCAAATTGTGGGATAGAAAGCGCGTCTTTCTGATGAATTTCCTAAATCTCAACAAGCATGACTTTTTTCTACTTCGCATGCAGCCGGCTATTTGCAATGCTAAAATTGTGCGTGCGCAATCTTGATATTCATTATTTTAGCGTGTACTTCAGGCTTTCTTTGAAATGACAGACAGTGTGATGTCTGCAGTTTTTAAGAAATGTTTGCGATTGCGTTCGTCAGCGGCTGTGATCTATAGCGGACCATGTCTTCCAT
Organism: Acanthosepion esculentum; assembly: GCA_964036315.1. Lineage (NCBI taxonomy): Eukaryota > Metazoa > Mollusca > Cephalopoda > Sepiida > Sepiidae > Acanthosepion > Acanthosepion esculentum. The sequence continues at coordinate 78,028,091 of OZ038487.1, read as the reverse complement.
GATTTCCGATATTGTAGTTAGTTTCTTTTCATTCCATTGCGGAGACCGTGTTTTGCAGGCTCTTCTTATATTTGCACCCAAGAACATATTCACACGCAAGGACAGTTTTAACCCCCACCCTCACTCCGAAAAATGGCATCAGCTCAATAGAAAAACAAATTCAGTAGTTTGCCAACTAGATTGTTAGAATTCTTTAACATTTCTTCACACAAATTCAGCCATTATTTGAAATGATTCTCTAGTGCAGGGAACTCGACATATAAGACATATATCCAATAATTCTGTTCTTCTCGTATTATTCACCATTTTAACAACCAATATGTATTCTAGGTTATCTTTTCTAATGAGTGGAAACAGTTTGATCGATATTTTATGACAGTGGACTCACGACAAGATATTGCACTATAGTTTTATTGATCTTACCACTTCTGTAAAGAATCGTATGGTTTAGTCGACCTTCAGGTTTAGAATTGCGAAAATAATTCTTAATCAATTCTTACAGAATTCTTGTAGATCACGGGCGGTTTGACCAAAACGTGCTGCCGCAAATTAGTACGAGATTATTTCATCGCTACGAAATCTTAGTACTTAATTTTGGATAATAGAATTGTTGCCATTATGTGAACTTTCATAAATTAAAGAAGAAAGATAATGATATTATTGTTTCTGATATCTCGTTATTATAAAGCTAAATACCATGAAGGCCAGGTTGGTCAAATATTATGCGAATTTAGACTGGTAAAGAATATATATATATATATATATACATATGTGTGTGAGTGTGTGTGTGTGTGTGTGTGTGTGCACGCGTTTATATATATATATAGACAGATAGATATAGATTTATACATATACAGATATTGATAATATTAGTGGTCAATATATATATATATATGTATATATATGTGTGTGTGTGTGGGTGTTATATATATATATATATATATATATATATATATATATATATATATATATAATGTATAAATTTCCAAGAGGATAGAATCCAGGTAGAGCTCAATGTCCAGGTCAGAGCAAGAATATAATATAAAAGGCTCAAACACTAATATTCCATGGTTATAATTTATTACATTGGAATCGTAATCACGATCCAATTCATCAGGCGTGTGTGTGTATTTTATATATATATATATATATATATATATATATATATATATATATATATATGTATATATGTATGTATGTATATTTTATATATATATTGTATATATATATATATATATATATATATGTATATTTTATATATATGTATATTTTATATATATATATATATATATATATATATATATATATATATATATGTGTGTGTGTGTGTATTCTATATATATTTATATGTGTGCGTGTATATTTTATATATATGTATTTATATTTAAGTAATTCATCGAGTCTGAAACCTCAACAGAATGCAGAAAGATCTGGAAACCCTGACAGATAAGTTGTCAAGCAAACATCATACCAACTGTTCCAACGGGCCTCGGTGACAAAGAAATCAGACTCAATATAGCACCGCTCGCTCAGATATTCCGTGGTGGAACTCTACTGAGATTCTCTCTAACCACAGGACTGTGCCCCCTGGAGCCACGACTACTATCACCAATCCGCTCACTCTAGAGCATTAGAAGCCGGTTCAAGCAATGATATACACATGATAGAAATTATTAGGTGGATTTGATAATTATACTTTAAGTACGGCCGTCCGGTGCTTTCTACATTCTGTTGAGGTTTTAGACTCGATGAAAAACTGAAATATAATTATCAAATCTTCCTAATAAATTCTATCATGTATATATATATTTTTATATGTATATATTATATATATATGAATATAATATATATATATATATTTTATATATATATATGTATATCTTATATATATATACATATATATATATATATATATATATATATATATATATATATAATGTATAAATTTCCAAGAGGATAGAATCCAGGTAGAGCTCAATGTCCAGGTCAGAGCAAGAATATAATATAAAAGGCTCAAACACTAATATTCCATGGTTATAATTTATTACATTGGAATCGTAATCACGATCCAATTCATCAGGCGTGTGTGTGTATTTTATATATATATATATATATATATATATATATATATATATATATATATATATATATGTATATATGTATGTATGTATATTTTATATATATATTGTATATATATATATATATATATATATATGTATATTTTATATATATGTATATTTTATATATATATATATATATATATATATATATATATATATATATATATATATATGTGTGTGTGTGTGTATTCTATATATATTTATATGTGTGCGTGTATATTTTATATATATGTATTTATATTTAAGTAATTCATCGAGTCTGAAACCTCAACAGAATGCAGAAAGATCTGGAAACCCTGACAGATAAGTTGTCAAGCAAACATCATACCAACTGTTCCAACGGGCCTCGGTGACAAAGAAATCAGACTCAATATAGCACCGCTCGCTCAGATATTCCGTGGTGGAACTCTACTGAGATTCTCTCTAACCACAGGACTGTGCCCCCTGGAGCCACGACTACTATCACCAATCCGCTCACTCTAGAGCATTAGAAGCCGGTTCAAGCAATGATATACACATGATAGAAATTATTAGGTGGATTTGATAATTATACTTTAAGTACGGCCGTCCGGTGCTTTCTACATTCTGTTGAGGTTTTAGACTCGATGAAAAACTGAAATATAATTATCAAATCTTCCTAATAAATTCTATCATGTATATATATATTTTTATATGTATATATTATATATATATGAATATAATATATATATATATATTTTATATATATATATGTATATCTTATATATATATACATATATATATATATATATATATATATATATATATACATATATATATATATGTATATTTTATATATATGTATATTTTATATATATATATATGTATATTTTATATATATATATATATATATATTTTATATATATTTGTATATTATATATACACGTTTATTTTGTATATATATATATATGTATATTTTGTATATATATATATATATGTATATTTTGTATATATATATATATATATATATATATATATATATTTAAAGATATTTTTAAAGGTACAAAATTTTATAATAGCAATAAAAGTATTAAGCTTAATATTACTAGACATATTAAAACGCGCTAAGCAACCGGTTTCGCTCCCGCTCATCAGGCTTACAACGGGAGATTTATATTTAAAAGACAGAAAATGTACAATAAAAGGAATTGTGGAGGGGGATAAAAAATAAAAAATAAAAAAAATATATATGAGCAAAATGAGCTAGAGGCAAATGACAGCGAACCCCAACAAACACTCACGTTGTTTACACAAGGAAGTCTTGCGGGACCCGATGTAAAGTGCCTCCAGCACTTTCAGGTGAAATAATGAGTGTGACCGGGACAACACGGTGAACCGGTCAACACTAAAATTAACTGCACACAATCTGCTATTTAATAAGTGCTCACAAATGGCGGACCCGTAGGTGTTTGGGACGATTCCATTCAACGGCAACGTGTGGTTCCTGATTTTGGTAGGAACGTGCTGCTTAGTTCTCATGTCCAAGCGTTGTGTTGTCCTTCCTATGTAGTCAGCCCCGCAACTACAACCATATTTGTAAATTATAGAGTTAATTTGATGAGGAGGGAGGGCGTCTTTACACACTGGACGAACCATGGGCCGGGTTTGAAAAACAATCCGGACCTTGGCAGAGAAAAAACGGCGACGAACCTTTGATGAAATTTGTCTAACCATACTTTCACATTTGGTTCCAACCCAAGGCAATCTTAGATAAACCGGGCACTTTTTAACGATACAGTGTTTGGCCCTTCTGAACTCCTCAATTTTGTCACGGATAACTGAATGAACAGTATTAGGTGGATAACCTAAACCACATAGGGTATCCTTGACAAAATTGATCTCATCGTCCAAGAAGGACTCTGAACAGATTTTTTAGTGCCCTATGTAAGAGGGTTCTAATTATGTTTATCTTACGTTTGGAGGGGCAAAAGGAGTCCCAACGCGTATACAATCCCGCAAAAGTTGGTTTCCTGTAAATAGAAGTAAGAAAACTTATTGCTGTTCGATGTACTAATACACCCAAGAAGGCCAATTGATTATTGGATTCCTTCTCAACAGTAAACCTTAGCGCTGGATGGATACCATTTAGAAACGAAAGAAACTGATCGGCCTCAACTTCATTGTTGAATAAACAGAAAGTATCGTCAACATACCGACGATATAGTTGAGGACAAAGTACATTATTCCGTATTCTTTGTTCGTGAAAGCCCACAAATATGTTGGCTAGAGCTGGACCCAAAGGGGAACACATAGCGACCCCGTCAATTTGTCAAAACATGGTGTGTATATATATATGTATATTTTATATATATATATATATATATATATATATATATATATATATATATATATATATGTGGGTCTATATTTTATATATATATATGTATATTTTATATATATATGTATATTTTGTATGTATATATATATATATATGTGTGTGTGTGTGCGCGCGTGTGTGTATATTATATATATATATGTATATTTTATATATATAGGTATATTTTATATATATATGTGTGTGTGTGTATATTTCATATATATATATATATATGTGTGTGTGTATATTTCATATATATATATATATATATATATATATGTGTGTGTGTATATTTTATATATATATATGTGTGTGTATATTATATATATATATATATATATATATATATATATATATATATATATCTGTGTCCGTATATTTTATTTATATATATATGTGTGTATATTTTCTATATATAATTATATATCGGTGTGTGTGTATTTTATTTATATATATATGTCTGTATATTTTATTTATATATATATATATGTGTGCATATTTTATATATGTATATGTGTGTATATTTTATATATATATATATATATATATGTGTGTATATTATATATATATATATATATATATATATATATTTGTGTGTGTGTGCGTGTGTGCGTGTGTGTGTGTATGTGTGTTTGTGTGTGGGTGCGTGCTTATGTGTGTGTGTATTACATAAAGATTAAACACTATTGTCCCATTCAGATGTTCATTTCAGCCCCGGGATATTCCCCCCGTTAACAAACGTTTTTCCATTGACAAGCCCCAGGGAGAGTATCCCGGGGTGAAATGGCCATCTGATTGGGTAATAATTTTTATGTAATTCATTTATATGCTCTATAATAAATATATTGATCTCCCTTTTGTGGATCAGTTTTAATATTTTATATTATTCGGATCTACTTGGATTACTTACCCACGGATTTTTACCTATATACATATATATATATATATATATATAGAGAGAGAGAGAGAGAGAGAGAGAGAAATATTTTTAACTGTTGAAATATTTATGTAGATTTAAAATATCCACGTGTTTGTTTACCCCTAGTTTATATGTGTCTAATTTTAGAATTCAGTATTTTTCTTTTTTTCTTCGTATGTGTGTTGTACTTAAATTACTGTGTTTGTGTGTTTGTTTTTAGACTCGGACGACACGTGGTGTGGAACGCGATTGTGTTTGATTCTTTAACGGACAACTGGTGTTTTGGTTATTGTTTAAAAAGGATTTTTTACCATATCTAAAGAAATTTTTTGAAGAAATATTTTAACTATTGAAATATTTATACAGATTTAGAATACCCAAGTCTTTGTTTAACCCTAGTTTATATGTGTTTAATTTTAAAATCCAGTATTTCTCTTTTTTTCTTCGTATGTATGTAGTGCTAAAATTTGAGTCTATCAATATACATTTGCAATTATCTATCGAATGTCGTGGTCTATTGAAGTGTTCTGCTACTGGGGAATATGAATTATTTTGTCGTATGTCTTGTTTATGGTTGTTGAAACGAAGCCTAAAGTTAGTTCCAGATTCGCCAATATATCCACTATTAGGACATATTGTGCAGAATAGGTAGTAAATTATATTATTGCTATCACAAGTGAGGCGGGGTGGATGTATTGTGATTTTGGAGTTGGGTGCGAGAAATTCACTGTCTGTTATTATGTGTTTGCAAATTAGACAACGAGTTTTGTTACATTTGTAATTACCTGTTTGGTTTGTATTATTTAGATATTTGGTGGAGGTGAGGATAGCTGATAAGTTAGGTGTTTGTTTTTTTGCGTTAATGGGTGGTTTGTCGGAAATGTGTTTGATATTTTTGTTTAATTGGAGGATCTTGTAGTCATTTTTTAATTTGTGAGTAAGTGTGTGGGAATATTGATTGTGGTTAAAAACCATGGGAATCCGATTGTTGTTTTTACTTTTTTTGTATGTGAGAAGTGTGTTACGGTTTATGTGGATAGTTTTATTAAGTGCTCCTTTTATTATATTTATTGGGTATTTACATTTTAGGAATTGTTCTGTTAAGTTATTAATGTTGTGTAGAAAATCTAGATGGTCTGAGCATATGCGTTTGATTCTTAGAAATGAGCTGTATACGATAGATTCTTTTAATTTAAGAGGATGACAGCTTTTGAAGTGAAGGAATTTGTGATGGTTTGTGGGTTTGTTGTATAAACTGGTGGAAAGTGTGTGTTTGTTTAATTTTATCACAACGTCTAAGAAAGGGACGGATGTGTATGAATGTTCCATGGTAAATTTAATTGTGTTGTGGAAGTTGTTGCAGAAAGTGAAAAATTTTTTTAGTTTTTCTGATCCATGAGTCCATAGCAAGAAAATGTCGTCAATATATCTAAAGTAGTGTAATGGTTTAAATTCTGAATTGTCTAGTATTTTCCTTTCTAGAATGTGCATAAAGATATTAGCATAGCTAGGTGCCATTTTCGTGATACAAAAACACAGAAATAAATACTTTCATAAAAAAAACACCCAATTTTGTTTCATTTATTTTATCCAGATATTATATACATATCAAAAAAGTATACGTGGCCTCTCATTATGCTATATATATATATATATATATATATATATATATATATATATATATATATATATATATATATATATATTCATTTCACCCCAAGCAAAACGGTAACGCCAGTCGCAAGGGTATAGAATATAGAAAAACTCAGCACTCCTGAAACACAACTATTCAAGTCAAGAGTTACTCTTTATCTATACTCCCTATTCTCATAATCTTTCGTTTCTGTCATCTCCTTTATAATTAATATTGTCTGCCTCTTTTATCATAAACATTTTAAGAGTGATTCTCTAACTTGAGTGGGTCTCCAGCTTTGCCCTGGGGGAACTTTTGTATTATGAATGTTAGACACTAAGCTTTACATTGTTTTTACAAAGTTAAGCTTAGTCCGGCCAGTCTACAATAGCGAGGCACTTAGTGATGCTCAAAATGACTTGACTAATGGATTGGTCTAAATTTTAATATAACAATAGCAGAGATTTTCTGATGCAACACTAGCAGTATGTAGGTATATTGTTCGAAAAAGTGATGACATTTGTTAGGTGTCAATTATTTTTCTTCTTCTTGCCCTCCTCCTTTCTGCTGTATTTCTTCAGAGCGTGGGCGATTGGGGGACTCCACATCTTCCTATGTTTTGCATCTCCTAGTTAATTTTGTCTTTTAACCATAACACCCGGACCCATGCCGTCAACTATTCATACAAGCCTCTCAGATAGGTGCCCCTTTTTCCTTCGATGTGCCTTGTGTCAAATTCTTCACGCCGTCATTCCATATTATGTGTCCAAGAAATTCTAGCCGCCTCTCTTTCTGATTCTGAGTATAAGTGTTTTATTTCCATTTTCCTTAAGAGTTCTTCTTGGCTTACGCACTCTGTCCTTGGTACTCTCAGCATCCTTCTGCAGAACAACATTTCTTTTGATTCCAATTCTCTCTTCCTCGATGAGGAAATTGTCCAGCATTCCCTGCCATACAGGGGGATACTATTGCATAGAAGTTCAGTACTTTTTTCCTTGTTTCTAACGAAATTTTCCAGTTTCTTAGTATTTTGTTTAGTTTTTGGAATACATCATTTGCTATTCCAGTGCGTGTTCGGATACGTAGGCCATATTGCTTGGAGGAAAAATGAACCATCTTTTAAAAACAGTCATAGGTTTAAGTGATGTTGAATAAGTGGGTCTCATTACGATATAAGGTTTAATTGAAATACAAGAACTTATTTTGCCAAGATCTTAACGAAACGAAATAATTCAGTGCCAAACGCTTAGATGTGCAAATGTTCTCAACGGGTGTTAATATAAGAACTTATAATAAATATCGATTGACAAAGTTATTATATAAGACCATTCGAGCCTCGCGTAATACTAGCCAAAGGCGATAATAATTACACGCAGTACTGTTAATGCATTAGAAATCCAATTGCTTTCCCTAATTGACATTACAGTCGTTAATTTCCAATTGTCTCCTCAAACGCTGGGATGAATAAATTGATTCTTACTTAACAGCGCTCCAAGTGGAGATTGCCAGGAAATGGCTCAGTTGATAGAATACAAATTACGAGACTCACAGAATGTTTTCTATCAACCTTTTGACAAGTCGGTCAAGGCAAAAATGCTTCTTTATTTTTCGTGAGTCAGGTAGATATTAAAAGTTTTGAAGATCGTGGGAGACCTAAAGGGGGAGGGTTATTAAAACGTTGCTGGAGGTGAGAAATCACAGTGATTTGTAGTTTGCCCTCAAGTTGAACCAGCTCTGATGATGAGGATGACGATGAGATATTAATCATCATATATTAAATTTGTCAGACCAGTTACATTGCATTTGTTCTCACAGGTCGGAAACTACAAATTATCTTTCTTTCTGACTAAGTTTTCTGGGACGAAATGCTGCTACAATTATACGTTGTTTCAGACGATCTTCCTTTCCTTTATCATAACTTTTCGAAGGCTGTACTCTCCGGTCTTCTTTCTTCTTGAATCTCTGAGACAATTACTCTATTTTTCGTCGAAAACTGACTCCTGAAAAGATCAAGCATGGCAGAATAAGTCAAGTACTTCCAGGACTGATAGAAGGAGTCGATTATTTTTAAGGATCTTTAACAATGGATCGTATTCATGAGTTCCATTTGAGGTTTCGAATGAACATCATAGACGTTCAAAGGACTCCATTGAGAATGCAACCATTCATCGTGCCCGAAGAAATGTCCGGTTGTGATCGATGGTAATGAAATGATTAGTTGTTCAGGTATTGAAAGAATTTTTCCTCATTGAGCTGTTAAAGCAAAGGTCAGAGTTAAGATCAACTGCAATGTTTTGATCATTTCCAGGTTTGGATGTGCATCCATAAGCTAATACATGCATAGATATTTAGTAAAGTTCTGAGTTTGTTCCTAAGCAGATCGTTAAGAAGAGCAGAAATCATGCACAACGATTTTCATGGACCTAATTGAGAGAAAGTAGTTGATGATTGCGTAAGCTCTTCCAGAGATACCACAGTTGAATAGTTTGTGTCGCAGCCTCCATTGCCACACTTTTATAAAAGCCTTTGAGTTATATATGGCAATTGTTCTCGTGGCGAAACTGCCTTCAAGCGCTTCACAAATTATCTGGATAATGACAGTTGAAACATCAGCAGTTGACATGGGGGTGGAGAATAGCATAGTTTTTGTCGCTCAGTATGTTGCATTGAGTATCTTCTGAGGTGATCAACTACCTCATTGCCGTTAACAGACTCTCAGGAGGCTGATGGAGCAATGGGGATGAACATTAACTGACCAGAGAAAACAGCTGACAACCTTTCACTTCAAGGCAGCGGTTAAACGAGATTGTAGATAATTCAGGGTTAATGTTGTTAAGTACAACAACAACGATTTTATCCTTACTAGTAGCCTTCATGTTTCTGACGAGTCTGAAAACTTCTCAAGTTGGTTAAAATCACAATGCCTGTGTCCCGAGACGGTTGGCGAAGTCTGCTACACAAGTGGAGATGTATAGTGTGGGGCTTCAGACAAAATACAATGCAAAGAGCTAAAGATTGTATAACTCAAAGGTCATTGATATTTGTGGGCACATATTATTTGATTCTGTTAAGGGTCTTGGTGTGATTATCTAGGACATCCACGAAGCCCGTTATCCAATGTAAAAACTAGCTTGGAATGACTGAGTATAGCTGATCGCATTCTCTAAATATATTAAAATTACAGAAATATATTTTCGAAGAGTTCTTATTTCAGAGTTGATTTGTTTGCCCTGTCAACATCCGTTATAATTTCCAGACTTTCTCGCCCGTCTCACGCATTCTATAACTGTTAGAAATTCAGATACATTCTAGATTCTATTCTGCAAAAAAGAACATAATAGAATGGATTGATCGAAGCATTGTGGTAGCACTATCAAAAACATAATGGAGTTCTATTATTCGATAAACACATGCAGTTTGCTAATAAGTAATGAAAATGCTTTAGAATTGATTTAAATCTTTATTTCGTACATATACGTTCCTACAATACATTATATATATAGGCATCAAGTATTCATTCAAACAATTTGATTTTTTTACCGACAGACATTTATTTGACTTTTCCAATTTTCGAATAAGATGTTGCTCAGAATTGTGGATATACTGTCCAAAGTTCATATTTTGGTATTGTTTTGTTAAATTTAATTTGATTAGATTCTCGCCAAAGTTTAAATAAAATTGAACAAATAACACAATATGAACGAAATTTGTAACAAAAAAAAGAAAAACCTCAAAATTATATATTACCATAATATGACAGCACCGAAATATAACAATAATTATGAATTAGCTAAACCTGTTTATGGGTACTCTCTCATCTGAGAGAAAAATTGTCACAAAATATGCACAGCGACTAGAAAATATACAACCGCAGACCAATTTTATATGCAAGAAAATATAACATTAAAGGCCAATTAACCGTAAACTCAAGAATCACCCCTTTGCTTACAGAGAGATGGCTGGTAGGATTTAATGTATACTGATGCCAACAATGTCAGTGATAATCAAAATTAGTTCTACTCTGGGAATATGTTTAGGCATGAAAAGTAGATACAATACTGGCTTTTAAGCAAAGCTTCAGCTATAGCTGAACCTGATACTATATTACATCTATGTAAATTTGAACTTAAGAATACTGACTAGTACCTGTTGATCGATCAGTGCTTCCAAGCGTCTTGGTCATTGCAGTTATGGTTTCTGGATTTTAGATCCCTTACATTTGCCTTGATAAAGTCCATCAGAGGACAAATTTGATATGGTCTTCTTTCAGATATATTTTTGTTTACATGTGAATTTTACACACACACACACAGAGAAACTATATATAGATAGATAGATAGATAGATAGATAGATAGATAGATAGATAGATAGATAGATAGATAGATAGATAGATAGATATAATATTATTAATAATAGTTGAAACAAAACTTCTGAAGGAAAGAGTTAATCTTAAAATGTTGCTGGAAGCTGAAGTTCAATGAGGCTTTAAAAGAAATCCCACAACTCAGCTCATCCTAGCGTGATTGTTTGAAGCAGATGCAATAGTTCAATAACCGTGTCGTTGACCAGAACTCATACCAAGGGATTTATTCTTATGAGAATACCGAAAAAAGTTATTTATCGCACAAAAGCGGGCACAATTGATGAGATAAAAGCAGGCACTGAAAGTGAATACGCCTAAATCCCAAATGAATTATTTACTGCGATTATGTGCCACTGTATTGTCGTTAGTGTCTGGGTCTGGATGCCTGTTAACTTGAACCACTGCTACAGCTCAAAATAATTAACTCGTGTGAATGTCCCCAACGATATAAGATAGCTGTTATAAAAAATTTAATCCGACAAACACAAAAATGATATTTTCTTCCAAAACCATATTCTCTAAAGAATTACGTAACTTCAAACAAACACTCGTTAATAATGGATTCTCTAATTCCGTCATTGATCAATAAATTCAAATGTATCTCAATAGATATTACCACTAACAAAACTGATAATAATAATAATTGTAACGACAACAGTCTACGTCAAAATAAACATAATACTCTTGTAACCAAATGTATAATATTTACAAACAGGATGAAGCAACAATAAAAAAACATAAGTAGAAAAGTTAAACCCATTAATAATAATAAACAAGTTAAGCTCATCATATATTATAAAAATTTAAAACAATTAACCTCATGGTCTCTAATAAAGCTACAACCACACAACTAAATCCTCTATAAAAAAATGAAAACAAAAAAACAATAAAAATAAAAAAACTATGTCGTGTATCAATTTATATGAAATTGTATCGCTGATACTAATAATAAACCCAATACATACATTGGTTTTACTACGACCACGCTCTCCCATAGACTTATCTGTCACATTCTGATCTTAGTTCCACTAAACAACATTTCTTAGAAAAACGTAGCCATGTGATTGATATTAGACAGGTATTGATAACAGACAATAATCACATATACACACAGTAAAAAGAACCTTAAGATATTTGAGGCCATCTACATTAAAACAAAGCAACCCACGTTCAACAAAATTACATTTCAAACTAATCAAAACATATTACAATGCATTTAAACATATGGTTCTCTTGGCATGTTTCTCATTTCTTTCTCTCGCGTGGTCATGTACGACGTCATAGATTCGCTTTACGAAGTTACGACCTGCCTGTGCTTTTCCACGACTGTTATCTTCGCATAGCAAACTTCTATATAAACAAAACAGTACGTCATATTTGACAGTGAATATCTCTGTTGTAATGTCCATATAACCACTCTGATGATGGCTCATGTCAGCCGAAAGCTTAGATCGACGACCAATATGAAAATTGGGCTGAAATGATTAAAAGAAATGAAAAAATAAAGCATATATACAAAAATAACCATGCATACGCCCGTGCACACACACACACACATATATATATATATTTTATAGCCAACAATTTACACACACACACACACATATATATATATATATATATATATATATATATATATATATATATATATGCAAATAAATTGTTGTCTATAAAAATATTTTTTATTTAGGAATATAAAATGATTTATGTAGGAATATAATATCGATTTGGACGAAATTAATTTTTTTCGGTTGTTGCGATAACTTTCGTTGTTGTTTAATACTAAATTTTAGATTTTAAATTTTTAATGGCGGAAATTGACTGAAGCATTTCATTAATGCAAATTATTACAAATAGATATAGTTTCCAGGTCTAATGATAATCATTTTGTTGCCCGACAAATTCATAAATATTTTATTTCACAATATAATACAAAAAAATCGCTTCTGCATTGACCACATCAATGAAACATTTCACATATCAGATCAACATTTAATTAATATATATATATGTGTGTGTGTGTGTGTGTGTGTGTGTGTGTGTGTGTGTGATCTGGAAAAAAGAGTGTGAACAGAGCTGTAAAAAGAGCAAGGTTACGATGTTTTATCTATCTATCTATGTGTTATGTTCAACAAAGGATATTGTTTGAAAATAGAGGTATCTATTTTCGTCAGAAGCTTGTATGCACACAGACATACCTTTCTTCCTTTCCATTTTCCTACCTATAACAGATAAAATCTTTATCTCTCTCTCTCTATATATATATATATATATATATATATATATAATGTATGTGTCTAGTCAAACGTATGAGCCCTCTGTTGATAACAGTTATGTTTCTTAACTGAAAGTTAATTAACCACTTTCAGAATAAAGATAAAAGATAAACCTCAACGAACGTCTCATTTGTAATTCGTTAACTATTGTCTAGGATTGAAATTTGTGAACAAAAGTTTAACTCAATCTAATGTTTTGACTTTTATTTTTGTATTTTTTAACACTTGACGTGTCGTTGAAACATATAAAGTACTTCTTTTAACTTTCCTAACTGGGAATTTATGCTGAAAACACAACTATTTACTTCTGTCGCAGTCGCAAACCCGAACGGTTTGACAAAATAAATGTGGCAGCTGTCCTCGAAAAGGACCTCCAATTAGTGTTAAACTGGGATAAGGAATGTCTCGTAAATTTTAACGCCCCTAAAACGAACCTACTTTCATTTAATCACTATAGAGGACCATTTCTATAGGTCATTAGTATGGCTGATGCTAACCTCCCGGAGAGCAACACTTTGCTCCTCCTTGTGCTCCCGTCTCTTACTAATATGAAGTTGTGTGATTATATTGAATTATATTGGTTGCCAGAATGCTTTGTCGTTAGAATCCATCCTTCACATTTATACATCTAACATTCTGTCGTACATTGAATGTTGCTGTCATATCTGTTCTGGTTCCCCGGCTCTATTTCTCGAGATTCTTGACAGAATCCAAAGAAGAGTCTGTAATGTAATCGACCATTACCTGGTATCTTGACTTCAGTCAGATTGACAACTACGTGACGTGACTCACCTCACTCTCCTTTCTAAGTAAGTCTCACCGTTTCACTGTTGAACTACATAGATTCGAACTTTTTGTTCTGTTTATGTTCTCGCTCTTCACATCTGTGGAACTCCCTTCAGAGTTCGTGTTTCCCTGCCATCTACAATCTTCAAAAATTTAAATGCAATGCCAATCGCCATCATCTGTTTTCCGGTATTCTATTCTTTTATTGTCCTTCCTCTTCACTTCACTATCAGTAAAGTCTTCTAGTTATCATTTACTCTCAGTAACCCCTTGCGTTTTAGTGGCATTTTTACCTTGTTTGGGGTGAAATGATGCAAACAAAATTATTATGAAAGTTTTCAAATATCAGGAAAGAATCATGACTATTATTCACAAAGTTCATTAATATCTTTGGAATAAGATATATCTCATTTTATTTTGTTTGTTTGTTTGTTTCTTTCTTTCTTTCCCAGTGTGTCCATTATCTATCTATCTATCTATCTACTCAATTACTCCCTTTTTCAAGAAAGTACTTATAGATGATGACCAAAGTAGCTTTTCCTAGAAGACATTGTGTTTTCACGATGAACGGTTCCGCTTTCAAAGTATACGTATTATGTGAACGTTTATTGCGGTTCAATTATTCTGCAGACTTCAAGAACTCATCCATATGCTAATTCTTGTATTAGAATATTAGTATTCTTGCTAAAGACAAGTTGCTAAAGTGTTATAGTCAGTTGAATTCAGGAAATTATTAAATGCCCATGTGACCATTGGTTGGGTTACTATGAAATGATCCATATATATATATATATATATATATATATATATATATATATATATATATATATATATATATATGTATATATATATATGAATGTATATTTCTTCAAAGAACATGCAATGATTTGGCCAAAAATCAAGCGTCCAGGTATGAAACGGGAAATTATTATTGATCTCTCAATCCATCAATTTGTATCTGATGAATATGGTAGAATATGTCTGTCTCCAATACAGGCCACGTTAACCACAGGAAGAATAATATTGATACACTTTTGACAAATTGCAACCAATACTATGATGTATGATGGAAATAACATGCAGCGTGTGACAGAAGACCTGCAGAAACTGCTCCAGTGGTCTCAGGCATCACATGGAAACCCACGAGCATCATGATAGAATTTACTAAACAGGCCAGGCCCTGTACAGAAGAACTTGGATTGCAGCGTTTCCAACATTCTTGCTGGTTTCACGTAAATTTAAATGACTAATGAGTCGACAACCCTTATATATATATATATATATATATTAAATAAAAACAGACCACTTTATGGTTCCATGTAATACATTATTTCACCACAGCCCTTTTAAAGAACTGCGGATCATCAGACTTTACTTCCAAAGGTTGAAATTGTCAAAATAATTTTTAAATATTTTGGTCTTTCGTCTTAATAACAAACATTTTGATGATAAAACGTTTTTTATTAAGTTTGTTGACTTTTTTCATCATGCTATGCAGTTTTTCAGTGAGCAAGTGGAGATAACTAATATTTACATATGTGTGTGTGTGTGTGTGTGTGTGTGTGTGTGTGTGTGTGTGTGTGTGTGTGTTTGTGTGTGTGTGAAGTGTATAGTAGAAAGTAGATAGTAGAAATATCCGTGATAGAGCTAACATAAGTGGTTGCATAGGGAGATGTTTGTGACCTTAGGTTTCACGCTTTTGCGATCTTCTGATAAAAATGTTTTATTTTTTAAAAATAGACCTGTTTATGCTTTATTTGTGTTTGGTTATTTGTGTCATGGAAGTGGAAAATTTTCATGTTTTGTGTTTCTTTTGGGATGACTCTTACGTGTACGTGGGCGCACACACATATACAGGCGCATACATGTTAGTTTATATTCATAATCATACGCACGAACACACGTATGCACTCAATCTTATTATGTCGGTGTCAAGATTGTAGCGTTTCATAAATTAGCAATCTTCTCTTGGTAGGGGACAGATTCGAGCTGCTTTCACTTTTTTCAGTTCTGCTGTTTGCACCGTCAGACATGCTCATACGCACTCATAGACACATATATAGACGTACACCCATTTCATTGATTTGGTCTGCTACCAACACGTTGATTAAGTTGGGTTCTGTCTGTAGACATGGCGATGATGTTTGTGTTTTTTAACATCTGCAGCGGTGTTATTAACGATTATTAAGTTAATGTTAATATTAGCTGTTATATTATTGTTGATATATTGATAATAATTGATGTGCTGTTAGTTATGATGGTTGTAATGGTAATGATACTACTAATAATGATGGTAATAATAACAACAACAGCATAATAATAATAGTAGTGATGACAACACTAAAAAATAAAATATAAAATAATAAAGAAATATTGGCAATAATAATAATAACAACAACAAAAACAACATTACTAGTGGTGGTAGAAATGGTGGTAAAGTAATGGTTCTAAAAGTGGTAACAACAGTACACAATAGTGATAGTAATGGTAGCAGTCACAAAATAATAATTTTGGATTGTTAATGGTTATATCTGTCATGATTGACATGCCATATTCTTCTCGGAGAATATATATATATATATATATATATATATATATATATATATATATATATATATATATATATATATATTCAAACAGGTTTGGTTCAATAATTTAGACATATGTTTATTTTGGTTGTGATCCTTTCAAGTTTACGGATTCGGTGAACTTCAAAGGATCCCAACCAAAATAAATCGACATGATATTTCTAAATTATTTTACCAAACCTGTTTGAATGAACATATGCTGGCTAAATACATACATATATATATGGCTTAAAGGGGAGGGGGTGATTCAGAGACAAACACGGACAACAGGGGTTAAAAAAAACTATTTATTCCATGGAGACGAGGCCTAATCCAATAACCAAAATTATGAACATCCTTTTAATATTTCCCATTTCAGAATTAGGTCTTTGTTATTTTCCTGTCTAATTTTCCATTCTTAAAAAACGATATTACAATCATACGAGTAGCTTCAACAACGAAAAAACCAAACATAGTACTACACTATCTAGTTATAAATGGAAGATTAGATTAACAAAGACCCAATCCTGAAATTAAAAAGATGTTCTAAATATAAAGCCGATCAAAAAATCTGTAAACTATGTATGGAGGAAAATTAGCCATAGCTTTATATAGGGAACCTAAAGATTTATTAAATTCTAAAACGGAAATTCTAAGCAAATGCAGAAAATTTTGGTTATTGGATTAGGGCTCGTCTTCCGCTGTCCGTGTTTGTCTCTAAATCATCCCCCCCCTTTCAAACCATTTTTCGAATAAATGTTCGTCCCCAACCCTCCCTGTTGTTGCTGTTTTTTTGTTTTTTGTCTTTGGTCACGTGGTTTTGGTCTTTTGTTTATTGACTATAAGTATACCGTTCCTTTTTTTTACCTCTTTAGCCAGCCTTCCCTGACGATCCGCTTTGGTGAAACCTTGGTAGGTTTGTCTGGGTCTCTAGGTTTAACTATATATATATATATATATATATATATATATATATATATATATATATATATATATATATATATATATTTCTAAAGAAATAATAGATTTCTTTTGAATTCGGCCTTTTTATTACTTCAAGCATTATTATAGTCAAACCTTATTATAACACAGTTATTGTAGCGTCCACTATAACATTTGAACTAATATACTTATATATATATATATATATATATATATATATATATATATATATATATATATATATATATGTATGTATGTATGTATGTATGTATATATATATGTATGTATATATATATATATGTATGTATATATATGTATGTGTATATATATATATATATATATATATATATATATATATATATATATATCATCGACTCTCCCGTCGAATTCGACGTATGAGAGTCAAGCAGATCAGTTCCTAGAAATTGATAGCCCGACGCCGACACATGCGATTTGATTATAGTGGTGAAGGTTTCGTGCAGGACCATCCATATATATATATATATATATATATATATATATATATGTACTGCACATATTCATAGCTATTAATTTATACTAATATTCCTCCAAACGTAGATGATTTTACACATGATTTCTTCCCGTAAATCTTTTCCAGTTATTTCTGATTTTTCAATGACCTTTTCACCTTTCTCCTTCTTTCCATTCTCATTCCGTTTTGGCATCACTCTGCAAATTACACCACGCCAACTCCTCAGTTTCAAAATTGATGCCGACCGTCTCCGTTCCTGACACTCCTCGTGGATAGAAGCACAAGGATTTCTATTTCTGGGCACGAAAACTAGGCAGAACGCCGATTGCTTCCACTCCCCCTCTTATCAACCGCCCTTGCTACGAGAAACTTGGCTCCGTTTCCCCTTTGAGATACATTTGATCCGCCCAGCGACATGTTCCTTTATGAAGAGTTATTATGCAGACAGGACAGTTTCTCGATGAGAAAACCTGTACGGCGTTGTGCAAAATTGAAGAAAGATGAAACGAAATCATTTTTTCTTTCTCTTTTCGTTCTTTTGCTATAGGTGACAGATACCAGAACGTCAGCAACTTTTGTTTTTCTCGGACAGTTGCCGTTCACTTTTTTCTAGGAACCTTTTCAACATTTCAGTATCTGATCTTTACACACACTCACACATGCA
Source organism: Acanthosepion esculentum (assembly GCA_964036315.1). Classification (NCBI taxonomy): domain Eukaryota; kingdom Metazoa; phylum Mollusca; class Cephalopoda; order Sepiida; family Sepiidae; genus Acanthosepion; species Acanthosepion esculentum. The sequence goes on along the minus strand of OZ038487.1, from coordinate 78,008,992 downwards.
TTCACACACACACATATATAAATTAAATAAACATAAAATAATAGTGCTAACTATTAATACTATCAAATAACATGCGTAAAATTATAAAATTTTAAGCATATCAAATTTAATAGATTTTCTTCTAATAAAAGAATCATTGTTAGACTAGGACGATAATTATTATTAAGTATAATAACTAATTCGGTATAATAATGTTCAATACTTATCGAAGGCCGACTCAGAGTTTCGTAATTTTTCAATAGCCATTTGTAACCCGCTACAAGAATGAATAAACGGCTCAATATTAGACTAAAGCAATATTTATTTTCAAATTAGAATCAATTCTTATCGAAGGCCGATTCAGAGGATCGTACTTTTTCAATCAATTATCAAGATTTTCTTCCCGACAGAAAAAGATATTAGTCAATCTTTGATAAGTATTGAATATCTAATTTATTAAGGACAATATATGAGGGTGGTATAGTGGATAGCGGCTCAAATTGAGGAATCAGAGAGCCGAGCTCGAATTCCAGTCGAATTTATTACATTCACTTAAGTGATAATACCCTTGGGAAAGGTATTAATCCTCTTCTTCTCCCTTCATCAGGACAGACTGGGTTGTATAGCCTTGGATGTCAACTGGTCTAGGAGAAAGACAAAACTAGTGGAAGGTCGTTTAGGGACCTTCTGGCATGTAGTGCACCAGGTGTCTGTATTCGGCTCTTCAAAAAGTGTGGTTGATTCTGCACAAATCATATATATATATATATGTGTGTGTGTGTGTGTGTGTGTGTGTGTGTGTGTAATAATTTCAATTTAAATAACATATATTTGTAAAAAGACAATATGAATAAAAACAAAAGGAAACTTTTTCTTTATCAACGCGTTTCGTTCCCTGACAAAAGGGAAAGTAAATGTAAGGATTTTATTTTGCAATATGTTTATAATCAACTGGAAAATATGTTATGTTTTCAAAATTTAAGAAAGCTTTAAAATATTCATACACACACGCACACATACATACATACATACATACATACACACACACACAGATATATATATATATATATATATATATATATATATATATATATATATATATATGCATGTAAATATATAAACTAAAGTTTTGAGGAGTCATCATTCGTAGAACATGTAAATTTATTTATTATTATTAATGCTTTACTTCGAAACATACCTTAGAATTATCATTTACTATGAGTTTTAAAAAATCTGGACATAGCCGCTAAAGATCGAACTCAGGACTAGGCAGATTTTCTTCGGGTCAAAGCACCCTAACGATGGTTACGGACAATAGTAAGCTGATGAACCTCGACGATAAGGTATAAAATATGCTTGCGCGCGTATCTGCGCATGAGTATGTACGTGTGCGTTGTGTCTTGGCTATGATATAACTGAAAATATTAACTCAAATGATTTCTTATGATGATCATTTATAATGATCATGCAAAGTACACGGCCATTTAATAGTGATGAGACAAAAGGCCTGCCTCGGGCAAAGACACCTCAATCTCCTTCAGAATACTCAAATTCGGATTTCACACTCTTATCTTTGTGTTCCATTCGTTTGTCAAATATCCGTGAAATCCATTTTCGATATCGCCATTAGTTGTTTTATTGCGTTCACTTTAAAGGCACCTACGGAATTTCAAAAAGGCTTTAAAAATTGCGCAAAGCCAAAGGTCACAAAGATAATAATGTACTAAAGGGCAAAGGGAGATATTATACACTAAACGTAAAGAATTTACATGTTGGATCTGAAGATCATACTATAGACAACTTATCTCATTTGAGTATATCATACATGCGTAGTAAGATCCTTTCGGACAGTCGGCCAATTTCCTTCAAGACAGTGCAACTGCTTGCATAAATACTTACAAATGAATTAGATAGATAGATAGATAGATAGATAGATAGATAGATAGATAGATAGATAATGTTCGGCTACTTGTTTTTCGAGAACACCAGTCTGCTAGGACGACAAGCCAATCCCTGTTGCAAACGCCTACTCAAGCACTTTTTTTTCAACACGCACAAAGCCCACGAGTGGTTTGTACTACAGCTACACTGAACTGACTTTAGTTACTGGGCAACATGATCATCTATTTGAGGAACACCAGTAAGATCAAACCTTCTGTTACGATGATTTGTGGCTTCGTCCTAGCACAATCAACGAGGGCTTCCGAACAATTTCATAGCCAATTCCACGTGGTTACGGTTTTTAAATATTGTCCTTCTCCTATACTAGTTAACAACCGACCTGTCCTGCTATTTAACCCATAGTTATGGAGAGAAAAGAAGTATTCATACCTTTCACAAGGATATTAACGTGTAAGTGAATATATAAAACTTGACTGGAATTAGAACTCTGCCTTCCTATTTCTCATTTTGAAGCACTATCCATTACACCACCCGCACATCCATTAATCAATACACACACCAGCTTAGGAAAATATTTAGATAGATAGATAGATAGATAGATAGATAGATATTAAATTGACTTGGGGCGCATAATAGTGGAGTATTCAGATAGATTCAAACTCATGAGCATGTCTATGTCGTTAACCATTGCTCCTATAGAGACGCATTGTGCTTGTATATATATATATATATATATATATATATATATATATATATATATATATATATATATATATATATATATGTCTTGTCCTGCCACTCTCAGTGTTGGTCTGGAAAACGGCATACTAATATAGGGAATCAAAGAATTTTAGGCTTTTTATGGCCTTTATTTTGAGCCATTTTACTCCAAGAGATCAATCGTCCTTCTCCATATAAAACCCGACACCGGAAGCCAGTCATTACTCTGAGTTGTTGGGTGCGAGGGTCTCGAGGAGTGGGGGAAACTTAACGCCGATACGCCTATGAACAGAGACCATCGGTCAACTGCTCTCAGTATGGGACTGTCTCTAAAAATAAATGTAAGACCAGTCGATTTATCGATGTCCGGAGTTTAAAAAAACTACCTATAGAATTGTTGGTATGGATGAAAGGAAGATGTAAGTCCACCAGTAAGTCTGTGAAAAAGAAGCATTTATATTTTTCACCTAATATTTCTCAACATAATCTTCTTTCTCAATGTATGTAATTCTATGGGAATTATAAGCACATTACATGAATACACCGTGAAAATGTCAATCAAATGATTTATTGATCCACCATCGCTTATATATATATATATATAAATATATATATAATTATATATATATATATATATATATATATATATATATATATATATATATATATATTAATTGTGTACTTTGGCCACAGGTTCTAGGTATGATGATAAACTATCATCCCATAAGTTCTGCCCGAATTTTGAATAAAGAAAACAAATGACCAAATGTTACATTTAATTACAGATTCAATCAACAATGTATTTTCCCTGATTATCTATGACTTCCTTCCATCTATTAACAAGCTTACTAATTCCATTACTCTAAAATTCTTTTGGCTTTGATTCGAAGAACTCACCAATGTCAGTTTTAACCTCTTCCTGTGTTACAAAAGCTGTTTCTTACAAATGAATCTGTAAGCTACGAAACAAATGGTAGTCTGAAGGAGCAAGGTCGGGAGAATAAGGTGGATGATCTTTTGTGGCGTGATTCTTGTTGTGTGTGGTCGCGCATTGTCCTGATGAAACATCACCCGTTTTCGATTCACTAGAGCAGGTCTTTTTTTCCTCAAAGCTTGGTTCAAACGCTCTAATTGCTGACAGTATATTTGAGCATTAATTGTTGCATTAGATGGTAAGAATTCAAAGTGGGTTATTCCTTGGCAGTCCCACCAGATTGAAAGAAGAACCTTTTGCCTATGAAGTTCCCTTCTCGGCTGTGGCTGGGGCCCTTCCCCTTTACCAAGCCACTGTCTACGACGCTTAACATTTCGATAAAAGATCCCTTTTTCGTCGCCAGTGACAAGTCTATCCAAAAATTGTGAAACAGGTTGGCGAGAATGGAGAGAAGAGCAGATGTCAACTTGGGATTTGAGGTTGTTTTCAGAAAATTCATGAGGCACCCATTTTCCAAGTTTAGGAAAGATGGCGATGAACAGTTGTATGGTTTGAACTGAGAACCACTGCCAATTCCTCAACTGATAAAGCAGGATTTTCTTCAAGGGCTGCTTCAAGAAGCTTTTCATCAAACTCAACTGGACGTCCGGTTCGATCTTCATCTTCAAGGGTGAAATCTCCACCTCTGAATTTTGCAAACCATCTTCTGCAAGTTCTTTCATTCACACATTCCTCTCCATAAACTGAGTGAATGTTTCTAGCCGCTTCGGCTGCTGAGTTTCCTTTCTTGAATTCATAAAGCATTATGTGCCTCAAATGATTCTTGAGTACTTCCATGTTAGCAGGGTTTTAATCAAACAATATTTAATTTATTGTTCTCTGAAATAAAATTTGATCAGTTTAAATGCATCTAGAGCATGTTCAGCTCTATTAGACATTATAAAATACTCTTTAAATTTCGTTCATTTTAACAAAAAGTTAAAACTCGGACAGAACTTATGGGATGACCTAATACATCTTGCAAAAAGGCTTCTGATCAAGATATTGGAGGTTTTGAGTAGTGTAGAATCACCTCTTAATTGGTGTTGTTCCCAGGTCCACCCTAACCCGGAGTGGTAGACCTGTTAGTGTCCCAGGTATAGACCCATTGTGAACCCCGAAATAAAAACAAATCACAATGAAAGTATAAAAATATGAAAGTATATTTATATTAAAAGTACCAGCAATACATTTGTATATAAAAAGATACCAGCAATCCATATCTATACTAAAATTGCCAACAATACACTTTTAAAGTAAAATGACCAGAAATACATTTTATAGTAGAATTACAAACAATACATCTTATAGCAGAATTACCAACGATACATTTTATCTGTAGTTGAAAGCATACAATTGTGTTCAAAATATATTTATTTGAAGCCGTAAACAATGTGTTCAAATTATTTAGATTCCGGCATTAAATAACCCATAGAGGTGTTGATGTGCTGCTAAATAATCAACCCAACAATCTGGGCCGCAATTATGATTTTATACAATTTTTATTAAAGACTACTGACAAGGTACTGCGATTCAGCTTTTTATTCCAATTTTCTCGTGTTCGTATAAAAGTTTCCTTTCTGCGTGTAAAATCCGTCCAAATGTTCTATGTATCTGAACTCATTCGGCTACTCTATTAGTCATTATCAAGGATGTTTTCGTTTTTTTTAACTGAATAAGTAGGTTTTTACATATGTGTGGTGATATTTATTTCATTTTCCAAACACGGTCAGCATATTATAGCTGTGTTCATAGATGATATTATTGAGTATTGGCTTTTTTCTTTTTCATTATTAATGTTTCCATTATTTTTAGTCATTTTCTACATGTTTATCACACTCTATGACAGTCATATTTTATACGAGTATGTTGCGGGTGGAGTTTGGTAGGATTCCGTGTGTGTTTAGATCGGTCATAACTGAGCTATGATCAGAGACATGTAATGTGAATATTCTTGATAGACATGAAGTGGTATGAGCAATATAATTATTCATGAATTTGGTATGATTTGAAACGAAGTTCCTTAAGAAATAAGTAAATTCATCAATAATATTGCTCCTCTGTAATTTCGATCATGCTGGTGACTTGTTATTGACGATGAGGTTAACTGTTTTACATTTTTTATAGTATAGTAGATAAATAATTTTCTTGTCCTGGTTGTCTGGGAGTAATGTATTTCTTTATAAAATGGGGAGAATTCATCCTGATTATAGTTAAAGAGTATTTGATATTTATAGGAAATGTTAATACAATTGTTGTTATCTGTATGTTCAGTGTTGCTGTTAGTTACTTTAGAAAATAATACTCTAATTTGATTCATGCTGGTGTTGACCTCAGTGCCTACTTTCATATTCACACACACCCTGTCCCTGATACTGAGCATAAATATAGCATACCTTAAAACTATATTCTGTCACATATATATATATATATATATATATATGTGTGTGTGTGTGTGTGTGTGTGTGTGTGTGTGTGTGTGTGTGTGTGTGTGTGTGTGTGTGTGAATTGCATGTATTCGAGCAGTAATTTTTCTGTTATGCAAGTTTCATTAAAAACAGCGAAATTTCGTATTGATTATTTGTTATTTATCTTTCAAAACTTCTAATTAATTTGGGGGTTTCCAATTGGTGTACCATATCTGTGTACATTCGATTACAACTACTAGCCATTTTTCTTTTCATATGTCCTCTGCGTAGACATTACCATGATTTTTGTCCACGTTATTTTCTTCTCCAAAATGATTATTATTATAATTTTCGTTTATTGGTTTGGTGCATAATTATCAGGCGTTTTTCTAGGCAAATTATTTGTTAATAAAAATATTATTTTATTTTCAGGTTATAAAAGTGTGTATCGATAATCATACGCTTCGGAATAATCATTTAAAGATGTTATTGCTGAATTGTTATGTTTCTGTTTTCATAATAAATATATTTTAAAAACGCCTGATAATTATGCACCAACCCAATACTATTTTTGTTGAAAATTTACGCCTTCCTCTTTGTTGCTTCTTTCTCTGTTAATTTCGAAGTCTTGTTAAATTCTTTATAATAAAAGTCATATTTATGCGAAACGTCCAGGGACATTTTTTTACAAATTACCGGAAATGGAATTGCTAAAAGTATGCCAGTTGTTATAAACTCCCTTCGAAAATTCATGTTTCTACAGCTTTCTCAAATCATAAGCGAGATCTTTATATATACTTTTTTATATATATTTGTTTATTGAAAGGCTAAATATCTGCCAGTTATAATATGGTCTCTACTAAGCTTAATGTTACATACCTTTCTCAAATCACAAGTGAGAATCTAATATCTATACATATATATCGGGAATAAACAAGGTTGCATTTTGCCTTTTAAACACACTTAACTCGTTTAGACTCTTGAATGTTCATAACTGCTCAGTTTCGTATCCGACAAAATGTAAAAAAATGTAAAAATGTAAAGATATTTCTAAAGAAATAATGGATTTTATTTATGAATGACATTTTTATTATTATTTTTTTAGTACTATTTTGCTTTTTAAAAAGCATAATATAACCTTGCTTACTCACGCCGCTCTTCGTATAAATATATATTCGTGTTTGTAAAATATATAATAGTATCCGAATCATGAGTGGCGATGGTGAGACAAAATGGAAAAGCTTTTAGACGACGCGTTTCGCCGAAGTAACATGTGTTATGTCTGGCTTCTACAGGTTGGAATGAAAGTCAAAACTATGTATAAGGAAAATGCGTTGCGATTTTTTGAGGCATAAGATGAGTTGCATGAGTTATTTACGATGATGGTTGTTATGGAGTTGGTAGGTAGGATTTTGTGCTTACTTTTATTATGGTTGTTGGGAGTATTATTTCTCGATTTTTATATTTTTTGTCTGTGGATTTTGTGGGCGTTTGTCATTGTGCAGGGAATAATTCGTGTATTGGAGTAGCTTGAAAGTATTTTCAATGTATTTCTCTTCTTCAGGCAGAAATTGAAGGCTACAGATTCTAAGGGTTCTTTTTAAAAGATGATTACTCCAAATGTGATTTTATTGTTTTGATGGGAGTAAAAGTGTATAAGTTAGATATAGAAATAGAAGTTTAGTAGAACTATAGAAGTAGATATATAAAGTAGAAGTATATAAGATGTTTCTAAGAAGAAATATACTAAGTGTATAAGAAGTATAAAATTGTATAACAAATGTATAGAAGTATAGTAGAAGTATATATATATAGTAGAAATGTATAAAAAGTGTATAAGAACAAATATAAGAAGTATATAAATATAAGATATAAGAAGAGTATAGAAGTGTAGGAAAAGTATAGAAGTAGATATATAAAGTAGTAGTGTACAAGAAGAAATATAAGAAGTGTAAAAGATGTGTATCAGAAGTGTTATAAGATCGTTATTTTTTTGTTGGTTTTCCGATAAAACTTCAGTTGTATATCCTTATGTGTACACATTAACATAATATCGATACATATATATATATATATATATATATATATATATATATATATATATATATATATTCTCTTAATGTGTGTTTTGAAATGCTAAATATCTGCCAGTTATTATGAGCTCCCTTCTTAACTTCATTTTCGACAGCTTTCTGAAATCACGAACGAGATCTTTTTTATTATTTATCTGTTTATTGGATAGCGAAATATCTACCAGTTATTATAAGCTTCTTTCTAAACTTCATGTTCGACAGCTTTCTAAAATCTGATGCAAGATCCCAAAAATACATTTTTATTTTTTTATTGATTTACATTTTATTTTTTCGCCACCCCTGCCTTCCCATTGCTACTTGCTGACACAATTATTTTAGGTGTTTGTGTTTAAAATCAAAATGCTAAACTGTTTAACAAAGTTGATTGAATAGAATCTCGAGAAAGCCAGCATAAACCAAAATAGCAAGTAAAACAGTAGAAGATTTGCTCAAAGCCTCTAACCCCAGCTTCAATAATTCTTAATTCAGTTAACGACAGTTATATTAGTTTATGTATTCTACGCATGCGTGGGTCATTGTCTGACACCTGAATTACAGCCATGTCTCAACGCCCGAGGAACGGACTTCGATTAGTTGTGGTTACTTTCAGACTATCTAACTCTACTCCAACTAATCGAATTATGTGACTAGGATAAAGGTTAGCTCTGAATACTGAGCCAATGACCGGGTTCTATGTTCTATGGGTCACTACTTCCCACATAAATACCCGAAGGTAGCAATTCGTGAAAAGGGATGAATAAGAACAAATTAACAAACCTGCACCAATCTTGATGTGTGATCATACCCTTAAAGAGGCTTCTTGGCTCGAACGCCTATTCAGACTAATGATTACTCGACCGCAAATGTAACGCGTATATTCGTGCCATCGTAAAAGATGCTGGAGGAATGTTAAATTCCTTGTATCGGTCCAGAAAATTTCAAACTCCCGCTGCCATAGTCTGTCTATATTTCTGAGATGAGGTATTATGTACAGTATTTACATTAGTCGGACTATTGTCCTCATCTTTGTCGCCATATTTGTCACAACGTTTCGGCCGTTGTACGCTCCGGCCTTCTTCAGGTGGTTGGAATTTCGAACCGAACCCTTTATTTCGATCACTGGGGTAGACTGTTCTAGTTCCACGACCCATGTTTGATGGATGTCAGTTATCAGTTATCTCCTGGTAGTTTTCCCTCTGAAAGTTCTCCACTGCCTGAACCGGGTATTGAACTCACACTCTTTGGATCTGTCACTGGATCTAACCAACGCCTTTATCCACTGTACCATGTGTCCTTGAGGACACATGGTACAGTGGAAAAATTACCAGGAGATAACTGATAACTGACATCCATCAAACATGGCTCGTGGAACTAGAACAGTCTACCCCAGTGATCGAAATAAAGGGTTCGGTTCGAAATTCCAACCACCTGAAGAAGGCCGGAGCGTACAACGGCCGAAACGTTGTGACAAATATGGCGACAAAGATGAGGACAATAGTCCGACTAATGTAAATACTGTCCCGCTGCCATGCTCTATCTTTATAAAAGTCTGATCAGACCAAGAATAAATTATTGCTGCCATGTATAGATTGGTGCTGCACAATCATCAACGGCCAACCTCAACAGAATTGAAACTGCCTTATGTGTGATGAACTATTCTCCACTTTGCAACGCTTATCCGACAGCCGAAACGTTACCAGCCTTTCACTATCTCTATTACTATGGCACGTGTTCGGACGAGTTAAATTCTTTAGTGCCACCAGGTCAGAGGTTCACAGCTAGGACCCACTATGCCGTGTTCACGATAACAAATTATCCCCATTCCCAACCAGACAGCTTCTTCCCCAGAACGTTGTCGAACAAACCTCCGAAAGAATGTTTCCCTGACAAATACTATCTTCTCTTTAAGTCCATAGTCAGACCATATCTATCGTACTCGTTCTCATAATACCCTCTCACTTCCTCCTTCTCTCTTCCCTCTCCGTTATAATCACAGTCAAGAATCCTCGTCCTTAAATGGCCCTTAAGTCTGATTTTGGGTGAACTCTCAGTAGAAAAGAAGAAAAGTCGTTTCTGATGCTTCATATATATATATATATATATGTGTGTGTGTGTGTGTGTGTGTGTGTGTGTGTGTGTGTGTGTGTGTGTGTGTGTGTTTTCCATAAATGACAAATGTAGCGGAAAGCATCCACCTATCTTCATGTAATGTTATGTTAACACTATCATATACGTACCCAAATTTTTCATATCTAAAATAATTCCTATTCCTTTCTGGACATCATCAAATTAGCGTCATTCAAGGAAATGGTATGTGGTTTGGGGTCTTTCTTTGA
>OZ038487.1:77986102-77993602 GCA_964036315.1 Acanthosepion esculentum | reverse complement strand
CAAGATAATTGAATGACAGGGAATTATATAAACGCCCGAAACATGAGTAGGGGGGGAGATGATCGCAAGAAGATCGAAAGTTCAAATTGCCTGTAACAATACACCGGATACAGCCGACATTAATTTAACGGAATCTAGAAATAAAGAGACAATTATTTTACGTACTCATCGCAGATTTTAATAACGTATTACATATTTATTTACAACATCAAGCAATAGTTGCATAAAGTTATACACAGCCAAATACATTATTATGAATATTTCTAATAAAATGATAGAAGTTTAAATATCAATGATAAGCTGAATCTCAAACGATATATTGTCCATATAAATATATGCTGAAAATTTAATCATCGTTTATATTTCTGGATAGTCTGTCTTCAACATTTAACGTGTATAGGAGTGAGTTAACCGAGAGAAGTGTTCCGTTTAACAATGACAGGAGATTCATATCGTGAGCAGGTAAATACAAATTTTACATACAGCCGTGCAAATGGTAATGGACGTGAGGCTGCAGGGCTGTATCTAACTGCGTTTCCAGATCGAAGGCAGCAGAGCCATCCAAGCTTTGCAGCTGTTTATCATCGTGTTGCTGAGACAGGATTCGTGACACCACAAACTATGGATAGAGGGAGAAAAAATCCGCTCGTATGCCTGACCACGAAGAACATATACTAAAGGCTCTCGGTGACGATCCAAGCATCATCATACGTCAATTAGTCCTAGCATGTCATACATCTCAGAGTATCGCATGGAAGGTACTTCAAGAGCAGCTCCTGTATCCGTATTATTTGTAACGTGTACAGGGTCTTTCATCCACTCATCACTCACCACGGGAGAATTTTTGCCGACACTTTATTGCAGAAACTGCCGATCCGTTGTTTGTCTCTTCACGAGTTTGTCTCTTCCCGTTTACCGATTAACCACATTTGAAAGAGACGGCATAACAAAATTACACAACCACCATGGTCACAATGCAGGCTAGACACCAGCATCAGTTTACGATTAATGTGTGGGTTGGATTTGTAGGTGACTGTCTGGTAGGTTCACATGTTCTTCCAGCACGTCTTACAAGAGCTGTCTACAGGAACGTTTTTTCAAACACACTTTCAGACCTGCTAGAGGATGTACCCCTGCTAATACGAAGACACATGTAGTTCATGCATGATGGGGCTCCAGCACGCTTTAGTCACACTATTCGAAATACACTGGTTGATATCTACCATGAAAGATGGATAGTTAGGGGATGACTGGTTCAATGGCCTGCACGTTCCCTCGACCTCAATCCTTTGCATTTTTATCTGTAGGGCCACCTAAACAAATTGCTTTATACAGCAGACATTAATAATGCAGAGGCGCTTCATCAACTTCTCATGAGAAACCATTCGACATCGTGTGGGAGCATTTTTGGATTGCATCTTGGATTCTACATTTATCAGCGTCTACCGTAAACTTTAAACATAAGTCAAAATCTTAGGATTTGCGGACATCTTTTTATGAACTTATGTCCTTGTTTGATGTGTGAGGAATCCGAGCTTGATCATCGATGTATATATCTACTTTTACAAAGTAGATATATATATCGATGATCAAGCTGAATAGTGCCTTATAAAGTACTTATAAAGCATGTCGGTTCTAACGAACGACGGTTTCTCCTGCCGAGGGAAACTCAGGTTTGAATCCATATTTTTCTTAAAATTTCTTTGAATATTCAAGCTATCAGATGAAAGTAAATATACTGTTTATTATATAAACGAAGCCTCTATCTAAAATTTAGTGTACCCACTAAAATCAACGTTTAAATAATAATTATAATATATATATATATATATATATATATATATATATATATATATATATATATATATTTATTATTATTATTATTTAAACGTTATTTTTAGTGGATACACATATTTTAGTATATATATATATATATATATATATACACACATATATATATATATATATATATATATATATATAAATCGTCAGGAGATTGCACTAGCATGACGATTGCACTAGCATGAAACAGACTGTCGCCTCTAAGTGCTGACTTCTACGTTCACTTTTATATTTACACACGCTCTATCTCTGATATTGAGCACTTTATCCCATAAATATAGCACACTTTAAGACTATATTTCTTTATATATATATATATATATATATATATATATATATATATATATATATATATATATACTGACTCGCGCCATCAATACAACTATTATTAGAGTGAAGAAGTTCTTTCTAGAAACGAAGTGCCTCACGTAAGAGATTTTTTTATATTCTGTAATACGCACTAGATATTCGTACAAAATATTCTTCCCAAAATCTGAAGAACTCATTTTTATTGGTGTTTATACAAGTGCAAAAAAGGCATTTATTGAAGATGTTCAAATTTGGTAATTTGTAAATAAAAGAAGCCCATGTTTTGAGCGTCCTATAGAGAATGTCTTAGTCAACGTAGTGAAATTATATATGCATCCAAAGGTGCATAATAAAAAAGAGGTCTTCTGCAAAAAAAATGAAGGTATAGGAAAATATCGAAAGAAAATAAATCTGAATTGCTATATAATATATCATCTCCTATATAGCGTGAATGCAGGAGAATTTGCTCAAAGAAGAGAAACAGAGTTATTTTTCTGCGGACGAATGCTAAGAATACCATGGACAGAATATATGATCAATGATGAAGGCTTAAGGAAAATAGGAACAACAAAACAAGAAAAGTAACTCATAATGAGGAAAGGGACATAGAAAATATAACACTCACGAGACATATTGAAAGCCAAGGGAAACAGCGAGTAACCTCCTTAACGAAATTGTGTGAAAGGATGGCAGATCAAGGACAAAGAGGTATTGTGAAGAGGCGAAAAGATATTTAGAGCAAAATAGGCTGGAAGTTGTGGACATCCATGATCCTCCCTGATAAATTTGGTAAATAAAAGACGATGGCTAGCATAGTTATGCACTGATCATTGGTGCATGTGTTTGATTTTACTGTGCTCCTGACATAATTCCAAATACTGATTCTCCAGACAGGTTGATATAATCTGAGCATTTGGCGCAATACATTCGTCCTCTTCTATTTTTACTACACTCGACCTTGTGTTGTACTAAGCAATGCTTATTTAATATGAATTGATAGCAAATAAGAAAGAAAGAAACTAGTGAAGAAATTGAAGAAGTGAGAAGTTTAGAATGCAGAAAAAGAAGAATATAGAAAAAGAAGAAGATCCACAGATAAACAATACTAAAAAAAAACATAAAAGACAAACCAGCGATAAGGAAATTTAGAAAGAAAACAAAGAGAAAAAGTAGGAAAATTAATTGTTACTCGAATGTTACTGTAATCATTGAGTTGAGGCTTGGCATGTAAACGAAAGGAAACGTTACAAATTGAAAAAGATATTGAAGAGCGTATATATATATATATATATATATATATATATATATATATATATATATATATATATATATATATATATGTGAAGCTTGCATTATGACTGAAACATTAGGCAGTTTCTCAAAGAAAAAGATGGAGTATTATTTCCTGCAGAGATTCGATCATCGATTCCTTTCTGAGCCAGTCACCTGGCGCTCGTCCTAAAACGATATATAATTTTGTCCATATGTATGTGTATGTATGTGTATGTATGTGTATGTAGTAAAGGGATGCGTTAACAGAACAGACAGCGATGCATGCACAAACGTTTAAACAGACACACTCACCCTTAAAATGCTTCTTGCTTAGACTGAAAAGATTTTAGGAAGACCTCATATATATATATATTTATATATATATATATAGAGAGAGAGAGAGAGAGAGAGAGAGACAGACAGACAGACAGACAGACAGAGACAGAGAGAGAGACAGAGAGAATTAATACAAGTTCGTCACTTAGCTGATTGATGTTACCGTCACCATCTCGATTCCAGAGTTTCGTAGACGGACTTGTCAGCGGGTATCAGCAATTGACTGCATATACTTCACGACTCAAATATATATATATATATATATATATATATATATATATATATATATATATATATATATATATATATACCAGCTGAGTTAAAGGCGTTGCCCGGGTGTACATGACTGCAATTGTGTAACTGCACCCTCCCCCTGTCTAGAAATGTCTGCCTGCGTCCCCGCTTGCATCATCTGTTGGTATACTAAGCTACTCCCCACCTCATCTTTTTCACTGTATGCACTTGTTTTTCTTGTGTGGTCGTTGCTCGGAGTTAAATTGTTTCAGTATTTTAGATATTCAGTAAATTTCCTATGGCCGTAATAACTTTCAAATAGTATAGCATTGTTCACAAATCCAATAATCAAACAAAAATGGGGATGAAGCATTAGAGCTTGATTCAACTGCAAGTGTAAACGCATAAACGCCCCCCCCCCACTCAATCTTCGCCTGTTTACTGTAAAGCTGGGATTAATGAGGGGTTCTTTGGGAATTTTTCCCTTTTAACACTTCAATTATCCTTCTCAAACAATCTGTGCATTAAACTTGTTCGAATGCTAATTTAGGATGGAATCATATGTAGAAACATTTAATAAATGGCAAGAACCTATTTTGGACCTAGTTTGTCGCAGACTTCGTCCACTTAAATAATCGAAACCAAACATTCATGAAAGACAATTTGTGTGCCATATATAATTTACATGGCAAATTTGGAAAGCATCGGATGAAAAATCAAGGAGTTATGGCTGAATAACTGGCTTTTTGAACAGTTATTTGTGTTTTTTTTGTTATACTTATTTCTTGCATGATAGCAATTTTTTGCGACACCTTTGAAGAAAATCGGATAAAAATGAGGAAGTTATTCAAGTATTTATATTAAATACTAGGTAACAAAAAAAGTTCTGTCCGTTTTTTGATTAGTCATTGAAGTTGAAATATATGCTTGTAGCAATTGTTTTCAAATTCGGACAGCCGGAAGTAGGAACATCAGACATTATAAAAAACACGCCCACTGTGTCCAGCCATCAGTTATAAGCCGGACAGCTGTGAGAAGGATGGAAGTGTCTAGAGATCTCGTTCGGGGCTGTTTTATTTACTTCAAAGTGGGCTTATCAGCAGCTGCATCAAGTCGCCGCATATATCAAGCGTTTGGGGATAGTGCTGTGGATGAACGTACTGCAAGGCGTTGGTTTCGAAAATTCAAGTCAGGAGATTTGTCTCTCCATCATGAGCCTCGCAGTGGACGACCACAGGTCTTGAATGACGGAGTTCTGAAGGCGGCCATTGAAGAGGACAGTAGTCTAACGTGTGGTGAACTTGCAAGACAGTTCAATGTTTCCGATGAAACAGTTAGACTTCACCTGCACCGTCTAGGTAAGACGTACAAACTGAACAAGTGGGTTCCGCAAACGCTGTTGGAGGTCCACAAGGGACAATGAGTGGCAGCCTGCATATCGCTACTTTCTCGCCACCGTACCGCATCCTTATTCAATCGAGTACTTACCAGTGATGAAAAGTGGGTTCTGTACGAAACTCCCAAGCGTTCCGGACATTGGTTGTCCTCTCAGGATGCTGTCCCTCACACCGCAAGACCGCCTATGCACCCACGCAAGATTATGCTTTGTGTCCGGTGGACAGGTCGTCAAGTGGTTCATTATGAACTGCTACCAACGGGCCAAACGGTCACTGGAGACCTATACTCGCAGCAATTGAAACGTGTGCAACAGGCATTGCGACAGAAGGAGCCAGCACTGGTGAATCGCAAAGGTATGCTTTTCCTCCATGACAACGCCAGGCCGCATGTCGCGCGAGTGGTCAGGGATACCATACAGCAACTTGGGTGGGAGACTTTGTGCCATCCACCTTATTCACCTGACCTTGCGCCATCCGATTACCACCTCTTCCACTCCCTGGATAATCTTCTTCGTGGGAAATCCTTCACCAATTAAGCAGACTTGCGCAAAGCCCTCGCGGACTTCTTTGCGTCAAAACCCCCCGAGTTCTACCGCAAGGGCATTGAACAGCTGAAGACACGTTGGCAGAAGGTGCTTGATGCCGATGGCGATTACTTCAAAGACTAAATATAAGTTACACATACTGTGAAGCGTTTTCTTTTTTTCCTTTAAAAACGGACAGAACCTTTTTTGGTTACCTTGTAGTACGAAAAACCCGATTTATTCACAATTTCTTTGCAATTGTTTGTGTGACGCCAATGTCTCAGACCACACAAACCTCGTAACATGAATTATGTTTTGCATTAAGTGCAAAGAACATCGGCTCATCCAGTAAAACTTGGTTCGCGTGTAACTTTGCCTTGGTTTTTGCAAAAAGTCGAACCCACCTTGAGTTTTATCAATTCTTCTGCCAAACCCGGGAGGCCAGGAGATTGGAAATTTGGTCTTCACCTAAGTAGTAAATTTGCAATATGTATGTCCAATTTCATGGAAATCCGTGTAGAAATGTGGGCGTGCATAAATAGCATACATACACACAGACACACAGACAGACAACACAGACACACATATATATATTGATACAAAGTGGCAACGCGTTTCGCTTTCGTTAGGTAGTTAGGTAGACGTTTTCCGATCAGAATAAAAAAATAAATGAGTTATACATGAGTCGTAAAGTGTATAAAGAGATTTCTTTGCATCGAAGCTTGGTGGGACATTCACTGTAACTGATTCTCCAATGATTATCATAGCCATCCCACTTACAGCCGGGACCTAGATGAAATGCCCGGGAGGAGGGTTTGGATTTCTCCTGACCCATTTTCAATGGATATTGAAGCCCCAAAATTGGCACATTGATTGATCCTTCCTTCTACTATAGATTCCAACAAGTTTTACACACTTTACCCTAACCTTGTGAAAACCTTTCTTGTCTAAGTGTGCAGTTAGACAAAATTAATTGCAACTAAAACCTGATTTCATGGATTAGTGTGTAGAAGTGTCTACCTTTCAAATATCATTTAATGAAGAAAAAATATAGTAGTCCGATGGTGCCAGACCAAGATTATAAGGAGCCTACGCAACGAACTTGTAATATATGAACTGGGAGGCATAGTAAATGGACAAATAGTGTTTAAAGCTAAAATGATAGGAAGATGTGGAGAACCATCAACACCCACGTCACATAAAAGAAAAGAATAAATCTTTGGATTGTACTGTGGGTCATAATTATAAAATCGTCGTCTTTTACGAAGCTACTGAAAGTGTTATACAGATATTAGGAACACGCGACTCAATGTAATATTCATATGTACTCTTGTGAGCTACGCTATAACACCGACATATTTCTACAGGCGGGAAAGCTGACTGAATAGTTACCTCAGCAGGAAATAAAACTAACCAATCTTGTAGTTTTATTTTATCTATTTGTGTTTTTATCGGAAGATCTCAAGATAACTTGAAGCCCGCTGGGAAATTTTGCAACCTATTTCAATGGAATTTCATTGACGTTATATATATATACCAAGCAACACTAGTGTAGTTTGCAGATACAAGCTCGATGGCTGATCTTT